>JBBPBX010013019.1:29704-53112 GCA_038048925.1 Garcialebias charrua
ATATATACATATATGTGGATGGAGAAATGGATGGATGTACCGCATGAATGGATGCATGGATTCATGGTTGGATCAATGCATGGATAGATAAATATATGTATACATCCACACATATATATATGGATTGATGAATGGATGATGGATGGATGGATGGATGGATGGATGGATGGATGGTAAAATGAATGGTTGGGTGGATGAATGGCTGGAAGGATAAATGGATGGATGTACCTGTATGTATGTATGCGTATGGATGGAAGAATGGATGGAGTCATGGATGGATCAATGCATGGATGAATAATATATGTACGTATGGGGATGGATGGATAAATGGATGGATGCAGTAAGTCCAACTGTGAATAACAGCAGCAACAAAACACACCTCTGATGCTAAAAATAAAGTCAAGAGCAATTTAATGATTTTGATGGGGCGATACATGAACGTCACCACCTTGTTTATATTTCACTGAAGTCTCATTTTATGTTGTTCCCATGAATAACACAAATAACAAGGTGTTCCTGCAGCAGACTTCACTTAGATCAGAAGTTTCTTCCAGAAAATAACAATGCTGGAACACAGAAGTTTCCACACTCAGCCCTTTTCTTCACATCAACCTTCTTAATTGGACACTGGGAGGACTTCAAACAGCGGTGCTAATCGTTGGCGTGAATTAGGCGCGTCAATCGTTGTGCTAATTTCCTGTTGGCTAATTAGAAAGCAGGTGCCCTGCAGCCCCACGCTCTTCATATAGAATGCAACTTAATTGGAAAGTCAGATGGGCTCTGCACTCCTGAGTGAGGAAAACCTTCAGGTCAGTGACAGGATGAATGTTCAGGGAGTGAAGGCAAGTGTGTGTGTGGGGGGAGGTAAAAAGTCATCCTATTCATAAATAACTGCTCTCGATATGCAAATCTGCCAGCTAGATCATTTACAGTACAGATACATACAACATGGGATGCAGATTCTCCTGTACTGTGGCAGAGAATGTCATTTTATCTAACCTGCAGCAACTATTAGTTTGTTTTTTGTATTTGTGCAAAGTAGAAAAAGTGTTATTTACTTTGTATGAATTACTTACAAAAATAATAAAAAGTCCTACTTAAAACTTAAAAAAACGCACTGAAGATGAATGATCTGAAAAGTTGCTTTCTACGTGTTTAGCATAAAAAAGTGCATATTAAGTGAACTAAGATCCATTTAATTAGGGCTTTAAAAAGCAACGAGTTGACGACGAAGCATTTCCAGCATTTTACAATAAATCACGCAAGATTCAAAGGCAGCAGTATCGCTCTGAAACTTGTAATTCCAAACAACAAAGTAATTTATTAACCAAAGCTGTTCAGATCAGACGGTAACATTTGAACCTCACGCATTTACGTTTATCTCTAAATCGTCTCATTCTGTCTCCGTGTTTTCATCCGATGTTGGACACCAGCGAACCACGAACCAGAGGTTAAACGTTCTGCAAACACACACACACACACACACACCTGCTCTTGTTTCTCTCTGCTTTACAATCTCTGCAAAGCAAAAGCATTCTGGACAGTTGTCTGGCAGCTGCACAAAATCAATTCCTGAGATAAATCGATCGATGACGAAAAGTTAAATCAACCCCTCGTTCAGGACGGATGTGTGAAGGTGTCTGCTCCGGTCCAACATAATGAACCCGTCTGACACATGTGACTTTGTCAAATGTACCAGCTTTGTTTTGCTGAAAATGGCTTCATGATGTAAGAAGAGGGTGCAATTTATTTCTGATTAACTCTGACTCACACCAACCTTAATTACACTCATTCATTTTTTTACTCAACTTAACGTAATTATGTTAGAGAGAATAATAAATTGTATTTTTTATGATAAATCATGATCAATGGATGGTTTCATCAGCATGTGAGTGATCTGCTTTGACTGAGACCAAAACATGTCACTAACTATTTGACCGACTTATAAAACACTGAAGCTCAAACAGACATCCAGTGCAAGAACAAATACATTTACCATCATTGTGTTAACAATATTAGTTATCTTTTTAAAGAACTAATCATTGAATTGTCAACTGATTAAAGGTATTCATTGTGAAGTCACTAAGACTAGACAAAAAAAAAAGAAAGAGATAAAATATCCAAAGTTCAATATTTTAATATTAATGGTTAAGGTTTTCTTAAATAAAATAATAATAAGTAAGCTAAATGTGTGAATGACTGCCAACTATCACTTTGTGTTTGTTTCAGAATCAGAATAAACTTTATTATCACTGCACCGAGATACAATGAGAACATGTACTTACAGTCATCCGAAAGATGGGCCGAGTGCACGAAGCTGCTGCTAATTAGCGTGTCCCTCTTATTATTCTTCAGAATAATATTTTTGCTTGGATGAGAAAAGGGAAGAAAACATGAGGAGAGAAGGTACGGTATATAAAAATAAAAAGATCTCTCAAACTGTGTCCTAGACAGGGCACGATTTGATGCATAAAAAAAACTACCACAGCAAAGCACATACCGTATTTTCCGCCTGATAGGTTACACCCTTCTATAGGTCGCTTTGTCCAATTATTGGCAATAAATTGGAAAAATCCATAAACAGGTCTCACCTTCAGTTAGGTCGCACCTACGTCACCGCTGAGACAACCCGGAAATGTGGTCCGAGTGTTTAGCTCTGCTACAAATGTCTGCCACAGGAGCGTACAGCAAGGCTTTAAGAAGATTAACACTTTAAAACAATTATTTGTTTGCTAAAAATTATAGCTGACATTATAGCACAAGGGTTCCTGAGCTTAACCGTTCCTATTCACGAAATGGTCAAATCTGCTGGATTTAAATAGTTTCGCTTTGACGTCTTCCAAACCATCGCGTGTGCTACCAAAATAAATTATAAATAAATAGAATTTTATCTCAAACAACTCCAACAACTAACAGTTTCTAAATGACCACCAAATAATTACTTTCTGTAGGTTTAAAGAAAATCTGCGGTGTGGTTTATGAGCTATTTAAACAAATAGCAGGACAAAAACCGAAGCTAACCGCGACACGTTTACGTCTATAAACATAAAATTTTATCTCAAGCATCTCATAAAGCTAGTCAGTTGTAAATGTCCATACAGTGATTACTTTCTGTAAGTTTGATAAAAATATGTCCTGTGGTTCTTGACTTATCTTGCTAACAAACATAGCTAACATTACCGGTAGTTACCTCCAGAGCAAAAGGCCGGGCAGCGACAGAGTAAGTCCGACCAGAGGAGGCTTTCTTCACACACATGAGTTGGAAACGGTCGGTGGACACTCTGGAAGTGTCAGGGCTCCAGAGCAGGAGGCCGGGCTGCGACAGAGTCAGTCTGACCAGTGGAGGCTTTCTTCGGACACATGAGGTGGGAACGGTCGGTGTACCCTAGCGGCCGAAAGTGGTACTGCAACATTTTTTGCCAAAATGAAAAACGGTCATATCTGAGCCGAAAATTGGTCTAAAAATATGGGAAAAAATCCATAAACAGGTCTTACCTCTCTATAGGTTGCAGGGCATGCAAATTAGGCAAAAAGGTGCGACCTATAGTCCGGAAAATATGGTAAATAGACGTGATACATATAGGCTGGTGAAGACATTGAATTTTAAGAGAAGATTGTAGCATAGTCCAGAGCCCCCCCTCCCCCCGCCTTCTCAGCTATTGTCCAGATAACAGGTGTTATTTATCATCAGCTCAGCTGAGGTTCTGTCACATGTCCACGGCCTTGGGGAAGGGAGGGGTGTGGAGACAGACAAAGCATCTTTGTTTTTTTCTAAACATGCCAAGGAGGGGCGGAGATAAGTCCGCCATCAAGGCCTCAGTTTGGGTCAGGCAGAACTTGTGAATTGCCGTTTCTGCCTTTTAACGTCTCGCTGGTACATTTCTCTGATGGTGTCTCCAAACAGCCGAATGGATTCCTTACGCCGAAAGTCGAGCTCACAGTTTTGTCCAAAATTCTTCCCAACCATTCATGGGTGCTTCCAGAAAGTTCACAATCCTGATAACAGCCTGCTCCAGCTCTGACGCAGCTCCACATAATTCAGTCTGAGTGTTGCCATGCTTTGACACATCCACACAAATTAGTTGACGATCCAGATTTCACCTACCAAACAACAGAATCTAGTTGTCATCATGAATCCAATTGGTTTCCGTCGAGATAAGAGGAGGCCCTGACTCCTGTCGAGATAAATCGATCAATTTTGTTGAGAGACCAGCTGATCAAAATCCTTCGAATTAGGAAGGTATGCAGGGGAAAAAAGAGGCTCTTTAAAGGTACAACTGCCAAATGGCAGAGGTCTGGGAGTTCTAGTGTGGGGTTCACAGGATGAAATAGTGCAAAAGCAGGGAAGCGAGGGGGGGGGGGGACAGAGCAGGACACGTCTGTCTTCACTGGAGCACAGAGAGAAAAAAACCAGTGGAAACTGCTGAAGTGATGGAAAATAGGTCAACAATGGCACTTTCCACTGAAGAGCTCTGCAGGATGGAGAAGTTCAACTTCTCTCACGCATCCTACCCCCACCCCCACCGCGATCAATAACTGCCGGCACTAATATAGAACTACCGTAAACTAGCGCAACACAGTGGTCTCTCCCCCCCACTCCCCCCATGAGTGTCCTGCCAAGCCAGGCTACTTAGGAGAAACACTGCATGCTGTGTGGTGAGTTGTTGTAGGTAACCAGGAAAACCTGGGGAGGACTTTTAATGGTTTGAGTATTCTCCTATTAATCAAGTGGAATGGATTCATTCACGAAGAAATAGAACGAGCTGAATGAACTAATATTTTATGTTAAATGTTGGGGGTCCAAATTAGTTTTGTTTTTGGTTTTTTAATGAGAGGGGGACATGTCCCCTTATAACTGTTGCGATGCTTCTGGATCCTGAAGACATTTTTGTGATAAAACTTGTTTATTCAGCTCCGGTGTCGTCCAGCGGGTTTGGATGTTGTCAGTCCATACAATGGGTACTATCAACTGTAATCATCCCCATATGTATCGGCGAAACTGTCCAATCCGCCTCCTAGCATGTTTGATAAAACGTTATTTGCCTTTTTATCGCTGTGAGTAGGCAGCGTGTTTCCGTGAACCCGGAAGTGTTGCGTTTTTGTTTTTTTTTCAGCTTATGTAACCGTTTCCCTAAACCTAACCTTAAACCTGACCCAGAGGACCGACCCTAAACCTAACCCCCTTACCCTTGTGCCTAAACCTAACCAAGACCCTAAACCTAACCGAAGAACCTTTACTCCAAACCTATCCAGGTAGCTAAAGACGGAGCCTGCTGCCATCGCCTGTAATGGTGACAACAACGTACCTTTAAACCTCCTAGGAGGTACAGGAGGGGCAATCTGATGGCTACGAATGGGGATGATAATAACTGATAAGGGCCATTTAATGGTTGATGACATCCGAAGCGGGTTCGTCGTCCATAACATTTGCAGTTTTTCAGATTAATTATCAATGGGTTTTTTTTTGTTTCTTTTTCTAAGCTTTTGGGCCTCCATTTATCCTCCATCCTGACACCACAACTCCTTTGGTCTTCAGCTTTATCTTTCTAAAGGTTTTGGAGCTGATGTGTTGGTGTTCTAGCTACATGCGGCCGTGGCGTAGTGATAATGGCAGTCGTCCCCCGATCGGAAGGTTGGCGGTTCGAATCCCGGTTCCCCACACCATGTGTTGTTGTGTCCTTGGGCAAGACACTTAACCCCGAGTTGCTCCCGGTAGGACTGGAAAGCACCTTGCATGGTAGCCTGCCGCTACCGGTGTATGAATGTGTGTAGCATTCAATGTGTGTAGCACTTTGAGATTTTCACTAATGAAAAGTGCGTTATAAATTGAATTCATTATTATCTATTATTATTATTATGCTGTAACCCATCAGTTAGATAAAGTATTGTTTGGATCATTGGATCACTTTTTCCTTAGCTTCGTAATTGCTCTTTCCCACTTATTCGATCTGCATATCACTTATTCTTTTTTTTCCACGTGGATGATTAAAACTCACTGTTTCTCTGCACATGATATGTGAAGAATACAGAAATAGACGTGACGTGATGTCTGTGCCGGGCTTCTTCTCTGTGCTTCAGTTCACATCGACTTTTATTTCACAAGGGGGTGGGAGACAAGTCGAGGGTCCTCTCTAATTAATAGAAGGGCAGAGCAGCTGCCTCCTTCCCTGAACGTCCTGATAGCAGCCTGCTGTTTATATTAACTCCCAAAACCACTTGGCTGCTCACACGGCTGCTCACACGGAAAACCTATAACAGCCATATTTGGCCACACAGCTTTGACAAAGAACAGCGTGTGAGTCTGTGTGAGCATGTGCAGAAGACTTGTTATTCTTAAACAAGGTGCTTGAGGATCAAATCTGCCGTCCAGGTCAAAAGTTCCTTTTACTCTAAATTCAAGACTTTGAGCTATATATTTTCTTAACAAAGGTAATTAAAGTAAATTGGATGGAATTTGCACAACTGAGGTTTTCTATCAGAATATTGTCTTTAATTCTATAGAGCTAAATATTGTGTGAACGCTTATAAAGCATCCACACTATTTTTCTTCCGTACGTTTTTCAGCATCTTTCTCGTTCCACAATTTTTATGCTATTTCACCAAATCATAAATCAAAATGTTCAGCTTGTTCAGGAGAAGGGTGCTATGACTTTTGATTTTGCTGCAACTTTAGCTTTTTGAGATATTTAGCCTTTTCTGCCATTTTTCTGCTCCTTTCACTTTTGTTCTGGTTCAGCTTCTTTCAGCTTCCTTGTGCAAATGTAAATGTTTTCAGCTACTTTCGGTTAATTAAAGCTGTTTTTCAGCCGTTTTGTGCTCCTTTCAGATTCTTTCTGCTAACTACAACATTTCTGTGCTTGGTCTGTCTTATTTTCTGTTCATTTCCGCTTGTTAAGCTCCTTTCAGCTTATTTCTGCTAGTTTCACCCTTTTCTGCTATTTCTGCTACAGTTTATTTCAGCATTTTCAGCTAAATCCACATTTTTTGTACTCAAAAACTTTTTTCAGCCTAATTCAGCAAAAGATGCGCTCTCTTCTCGTTTCCTTCTGGTAATTTAAGCTTCTTTGTGCTTTTTTAGCTACCACAGCTATTTTTGCACATTTCCTTTTTTTTTTTTTTTCAGACAGTTTCGATTTTTTTTTGTGCTCATTTCTTCTTCTTTAAGCCTTATTATTGGACACAATTTTGTTCTCTCCACTTCTGGTATGTTAAGCTTCTTCCTGCCTTTGTGACTATACTTTTCAGCTACCCTTTAGCTATTTTTTTTTTGTTAATTTCAGTGTTTTTAGCTAATTCACTAATTTTTGTGCTCATTTCTGCTTCAGCAAATATGTGTTATTTCTGCTTTTTTTTTTTTTACTAACTTGGGCTTGTTCTTTCATTTCAGCTACATTTCAGTAAGGTTTTAGCTGATTTCAGCTGTTTTTCAGCAAGTTCTTCAACAATAAGCATTCACACTGCATTTTCTCAGGAAATGCAATTTCTCTAGTTCAGCTCTGTATTTAAAAACTACCTGTGTTATATAAAGTATTAGCTGTAGCTACTGAAACTACATCAAACAGTGCTGGTGTCATGACCTGTCCCTTTTGTCTTGATGTTCCTTGTGTTTTGTTTTGGATGCTTCATTGTTGATTTCCTGTTTCCTCCATTATTCGCCATTTTATTCCCACAGTGAGTCCGTTTCTTCCCCTTGTTATGGTTTCAGTCTGGTTTCTTTGTCCTACCTCCCACATGCTGAAAACTAGAACTGTACGGGTGTTTAACTTTTCTGAGTGTCTCATCTGTTGTGGTCATTCTTCAGTTTTGGAAATGTACTTCCTGAATTGATCTTTTGTACCTTTTTTCATAGTTAGCATAAAAAATAATAGACAAGGCTTTTACCTCTTAATTGGGAGAGGTTTTTTTTTTCTTCACAAGTTTCAAATCAGTTCTAGGAACGTGAATGTTTTCCGTCAAATGTTCACCAGAAGGTGAAGTGGGATGATGTCTTTGCTGTGTGTGTGTGCACTTTACTGTTACCAAAACACCCTGTGAACCAGTTGAGAGAAAAATCTAACATTAAAGCTTTTGAGTCGACCTAATTCAGAATGACCTCCACACTTTTTGACATAAACCAGTACAAAAATTGGCTGAAAAACTTTATTCATTTACCAGACCTTGAGCTAAATTTAAATAAAATAAATGTCACATTTTTGTCATCTGTGTATGTTCCCATACTTGACAGACGAAATTGGTCTCTGCATTTAACCCAACCACCACCAGGTGGTGCAGTGAGCAGCCGTAGTCAGCGCCCGGGGAGTTGGGGAAAATAGATGTACACTCATAGACACCCCAAGGTGTGCCGTGGCCGGTAGATGTGGACATTATGCATTTTGAAATTGTGCATAACTTAAGCTAAAAAAAACTTAGCATGAACCTCTTTTAAGGAGTGCTAGATCTTTAAATTTACAAAAAATTACATTTTAATAAATATTATTTTCAATTGGGGGTAATTTATGCAGAATTTTTATTTAAAAAAAGAGTTTCTTTAAACTTTTTCTACTCCTTTTGTCTAATTCTCCCTTTTCTCTGTTTCATTAGGATCCCCACCGATGTGGACCCCCTGACAGTCTTTGCCTCCTTGTCACCCGAGGGCGTCCTCATCATCGAGGCCCGGCAGACGCCTCCATATTACCTTTTTAGCAGTGAAAGCGGTCAGGAAGGTGAAACGCAGGAAGCGGAGGCCCCCGAGGCCCAGGAGGCCCCTGTGGTCTGAACCAGGGGTCACTATCCTGAGTTCAACATGAAGTGTGTAGCCTTTCATCTTTTTGTTGTTGAAGTTTAGGGATTAAAATGTTTAGCGTAAATCACCAGCTAATTTTTTTTTTTTTACTTCCATGTTAAAGTTGCATAAAGCAGTCCTTCTACAGAAACGCCTCTTCTTACCACCAACATGTAAAGTATAGTTACTACTGAGAAACTAAAAGGCTATTATTATCAAGTAATGCAATATTTATTTTGGCATTTGTCATCCATAAAACAATAAAAATATATCAAAAACTTTTCCTCAAGTCTGCAGTTTAGTTCAGCTTTTGTTGTAAATAAATCAAAAAGGCAAGATAACCGCTAAACAAATGTACAACAAAAGCTGATTTCTACCAAAATGTTTCTATATAACTATCGTAAAATTAAAACTTAGTATTTTGTGTTATTAGTATTATAGGTTTTCTCATGATGTATAAGCATGACATACAAAAAGTATTCATAACTAAAGGTAAATAAATTAAAAGGTTCTTATTGCAAATGGCTAAATCAGACATGAAATAGCCTTTCATGAGCCACATCAGCAGGCGCAGCTTGAAAAGGTTCTGCAGAGATGTGCTGAAATGTGGGTCCACACTCGACGTCAACAATCCTATGAACCCACTGAAAAAACAGTGTGGTTTAAACAAATATGGTTAATACATTTAATCTATTTTCAATCACTTGAGCTGTTTCCAGTCACAAGTTTTGAATATTTTCATTTTTTTACAGGTATTTGACTTTGCAATAAGTGCCTTTAAGGTTTAAAATTGGTCAGCTTTTTAAAGAGTTAACCATTTACAGTATTTTAATTCCGAGTGCTTCTTTAATTTTATTATTAAGATAACTTCAGATGGGGCAGCTCACTGTAACAAAAGCATAAAGATAAATAATAAAAAATATATTAAATGTGGAAAAATGGGTGTTTAATATGACTACACTGTTGGCACTGAGCTTATATTATAATAAATATTTGAAATTGAAAACATTTCACATCTATTTCTTTAAAAAGTGAAGCGGAGACAGATATTTAAGTCAAAAGTAACATAAAATGTAACATGGGTAATTTATTTCAGCTTCGTTCTTTGTATTTGCAAACAGCATTCTGAAACTGCTAAATAATCCCTTACAAAAGTTTTTAAACATTTTGCTCAACTTCAATCAGCTTTTAAACAGTTTTTAATTTTACTAATCAGCTTTTAAACAGTTATTTCCCACATTTAATTTTACTAACCCACCTTCAGTGTAATTGCTGGCATTTATTTAGCAATTATTAACTGATTGTGCCTCTTTGAAGCAAATCTTTTCACCTGTAGTTTGACTATTTATTAGTAGCGTCCTTAATTAGCCATGATGGTATAATCAGAAATTATAAATAGCTTAGCTTACTGATGATAATGTTTACAAAGGCAAAACGTGTTTGAATCAGGTTACCTCATTTAGAGCATCGATTTTATCAATAAAAACTCATTTAGTGGAACGTTATATGATTTATCTGAAGTAACGAAGATGCCTTTTGTTCAGCTGTTGTCCTGGACTATTTAAATTGTTTTTTTAAACCTGTGTGCTGTAAATATGTTTTAATCTGAAGTTCAACATCTTTTGCAAAATGGGCTGCATTTTTTATTTATTTATGCATTTTAAGAAAAGATGATGGCATGGTTGCAAAACATTTGTGTTCCGTCTTATTTTCTGTTGATGTCTTTCTATTGAATAATGCAATAAAAATGTCTCGCCAAATTTTCACTGTTTTTAATTGTACGAGTGTTTATGAAGCTCTCTCGCTATTCTGATCCATTTGACTTCCAAACGTTTTCCAGTATCTTTCTTGTTCCGTAATTTTGTGCTATTTCAACAATTCATAAAACGTTCAGCTCGTTCAGGAAAATCGTGCTGTCTTTTGTTATTGGTGCAGCTTTAGCTTTTTTTAAATTTTATATATTTAGCCTTTTCTGTTACTGTTTGCCTCATAGAAAATTAACTGAGCTCATTTTACATCCTTCATATCTTTTTTAATCTGTTTACAACATTTTACTGCTCCATTCACATTTTGTCCTGGTTCAGCTCTTTCAGCATCCTTGTGCAAATGTAAACTTTTTTCAGCTAATTTCAGCTGTTTTTCAGCTGTTTTGTGCTCCTTTCTGATTCTTTCCGTTAACATTTATTAGCGTCTAACTTCTTTCTGCTCATTTCAGCTTGTTATGCTCCTTTCAGCTTATTTATGCAAGTTTCAGCTTTTTCTGCTATTTTGTTTGTTTGTTTGTTTGTTTGTTTGTTTATTGTTTGCACAAAAAGAAACAACACACATAAAAGAAAAGTTTTTAAAAAATGTGCAGGAGAGGTCATAAAAGCCCTAATTGGGCTTACAAGCGCACCCCCCTATAGAAAAATAAAGAAGAAAATCATAATAATAATAAATAATAATAATAAACTTTATTTGTATAGCACCTTCCTACAATGCCTTGCATTGACCAAGGTGCTTAACAGGATAAAAAGATGAATAAACTGGAACAATAAATCAGTGAAAATAGAATAAAAAACAACAGTAATAAAAGAAGGCAATGGAAAAAAATAAAATAAATGCTACATAACTAAAATACCAAAAGTAATAAAAGTTACACACTGAAAGCTTTTTTGAACAAGTGGGTCTTCAGTCTTGTAAAAGCTTTATACTTAAACTTAAATCTTTCTTTAAACACACACAATTACATACCAAAGCAAAAGATAATAATTTATATTAAATAAATTTAAATAGTCAAAAAATATTAAAATGATAAATAAAATAAAAACTAATAGAAAATCTGTTAGATCTGATCTAAGATTTTGATCTAGATTAGATCTAAATCTGTTAGAAAATCTATAAAGTTTGTTTAAACTTTCTTTTGAATACAGATACATAATGTTGTACATAATTCACTTAATTGTTTTAAACGGTTCCACAGCAGAACACCCTGATGCATGAATGAAAATTTAGCAACAGTGGTTCTACAGAAGGGGATATGTAAATCACACCTCTTTCTTGTAGAGTATGAATAATAATTAGAATTAAACTCAATAAATTATGAAAATATTTAGGTAAAGAAAGTGGAATACATATAACTTTATACATCAGGATTCCTGTTTGATACTTATTCACATCAAAGATTGTAAGAATTTCTAATTTTTTAAAGAGAGGTGTGGATGGAGCTAAATATGGAGAGTTGGTGACAATTCTTACAAAAGACTTTTGAAGTTTATGGATTGACTGCAAGTAAGAAGGATAGGTACTAGCCCAAATTAAATTACAGTAAGAAATATGGGGATAAATTAAACTATTGTACAAAGTCAATAAAGTACTTGTTTTTAAATATGGTTTAACCTTTTTTATAATACCTAAAGATTTAGAAATCTTCTTATACACTGATTCACAATGATTCTTAAAACAAAGTTTCTCATCAATATAGACACCTAAAAACTTTGTTGATGAAACATTAGAAAGTAAATGGTTATTAATATAAATTTTAGTTTTTTCTGGATTGTAATTTTTATTCTTATTCTTAAATAAGATTAAATTTGATTTTTTAACATTAAGTGATAGTCTATTTAACTGAAACCACTGAGCAAATTGAATGAGCCCATAATTTGCCTTATCAATAATAAGTGAGTCAAAATTACCATCAGCAACAAAAAGATTGGTATCATCAGCAAATAAGATAGGTGTCAAAACACTAGATGCTTTTGGTAGATCGTTAATGTATCCACAATATTCCTGAAGGTGGCACTGTATTTGCGATTATGGGACTTACTTCCGTTTTGACCCCGGAAGTAGAATTTCTGCATTGGCTCCTCGTTGTTTACTTGTTTATCTGTGCGCATCGTAGAAGTTCTGTTAAAGTTCTGTTTTCTGTTATTTTGAGCTAAAATTGTCATGAAGATGTCTTGTGGAGCTCTGGTACCTGTTGCGCTGTTCGTGGCTGTAAGAATAATCAGACGAAGCTGAATTTGTGGCTGCAACTAGTGTGTGTTGAACATGCTCCGAAAACAAAAACCTGCATCCTTCTTTGTGGCTGGGCTACGAGAAACCACCTGAAAAAAGACTCTGTATCCTCCAGAGGAACGAGAACACCAGGTATGATTTAAGAGACAGCTTTTAGTTTAATGATTTTATGTAGTCAGTGATTAAATGATACTAATATTTTCGTGCATAACTGGCAAATAAACACACGCACCTATATACTGTATGTATGCTGTCTGTGTATATTTATTTATACTGTATATATAATATAGGTGTCTGTTGTGTTTATTATATATATATATATATAATATAGGTGTGTGTGTGTGTGTGCGTGGGTTTCTTTTATATATAATCTAGGTGTGTTTGTGTGTGTTCATAAATGAACCCTAATGTTTGTATACTGTACTTTTCTTTTCCTCCTTTCTGTTATATTTCTGCATAAGGTGAGTTCCAGGGATGGATGGATGATGCTCCAGTTGGTCCAGGGATGGATGGATGAAGCTCCAGTTGGTCCAGGGATGGATGAAGCTCCAGTTGGTCCAGGAGATGGATGAAGCTCCAGTTGGTCCAGAAGTTTGTGTGCAGTTATGTACCACAGCAACAAATGAGTGAAAATATAATTTCTATAAATAAATCTGCGTTTGAAGTGCATTTGGTGTTGCTGTGTTTCACCTTCTTTATTTCAATAAGATACGTTGTTTAATGTCTAATGAGAAGTTCTACTGCAAATAAAAACACTAGATGTGATTGTTTTTTTGGCAACTTACCAGTTTAGTTTTTTATTGACAAGTACAAAACTTAAAAACATGCATGTTGCTGTGGTTCCTCCTCCAGGAGGAGATTGATAAGAATAAAAGCTATAATTATAAATTTTAGGCTGATTGTTAACTCTAAATTGACTCTGGGTGTGAGTGAGACAGGTCCCTCTTGTAAATGAGTCCCCGTGGCTCAACGAGGCAAGCCTGTAGAAATAAAGGTTGAATGAATGAATGAATGAATAAACTAAAAACATTTGAAACTGAATACAATATGAGAACTGTGGGTGATTTGATGTCTTTTAATGAAAATGATTGGCTGCAGAATAAATACCAGAATAAATACCAGGTCAAATACACTCTTCAACAAGAAATGATGGGCAGTTTCTGATTTTAAACAAACTGGAACAGATTCCTAATCATGTGGGACCACTGGACAACCACTGGACGACCACTGGACGACCACTGGACGACCACTGGACGACCACTGGACGACCACTGGACGACCACTGGACGACCACTGGACGACCACTGGACGACCACTGGACGACTGGAGCAAGCAGCAAACCCCTCCGGAATCCAAGACGATGGAACTTGGCCCTTCACTCGTCTGTACCTTAAAAAAAGAATAAAACTGTCATGTTTGCATCACAAAGTCTAAAATAAGACCAAGTTTGCTACTCAAAGTAGAAAGAATAAATACAGTTGCTCCTACATTTTTTACTCATTCACAAAGATATACTGTAATGTTCAATTTTATATTGATTTCAGTAATTTTATCTTAGATTTACTTTAATATTTTTGAATTATTGTGCCAGGTGCTTGTGTCATTACTTGTTCTTCTGCTCCTGCGTCTCAGAGTAAGTGTGTCTGTCAACTTCAGCGTGGGAGACCAGTCTGTGACTTGTGTGCAGGCCTTCCTGAAAATATAAATATTTCAATAGAACAAATGTAGTAATAACCAAAAGATGAGCTTGTGTTATGGAATATTTTCTGTACAAACAGCATCCCACTGCTTTATTCACATGAGAGTAACAGGGACCTACAATCAAAACAGTACTACAGTACAGTATGTATGTGCAGTATGTATGTATATACTGTATATATAGTGTGCATACAGTATACACATACACACAGCATATGTAAATGTATTACACACACATGTAGTTATATTATTTATCCACAGATTTGTTTAGTAAATACTTTAACAGATGCTAACGCTACATGCTAAGCTAACCACAGCTAGTAGACGGTGCTAAATCATGAAGAAAAAACAACAACAGCTCCAACACAGAGAAAATTATACTCTCACATTGTTCTGAAATTGTTTCACAAAATGATTTATGTAGAATATTTTGTTTACCGGAGAAAACGTGATCTGAACACGACGTCTTCGGGAGCAGATCAGGCAGAGGAGGTGCAGCTGTCAGCTCCTCCGATGGAGATAAATCCTTCACGTTTACTTATTTTTGGGATGAAGTGAAAACTGCACTTTGAACAAACGTCTACCCGACAGCAACACCCACTAACCCAACACGAAGTAACCGTTGCAATTAATTAGAAATAAACAAAACAAAAAAACAAAAGTGAAAAATACAGCCAGTAGACTGGGCTTTAACTGCTGCTCTCACTTCAGGCGGAAGTCGTTCCCATAATTCGCGCAAGGCATCATGGGGCGTAGGAATATTGTGGATATGAGAAACAATAATGGACCCAAAATGGATCCTTGTGGAACTCCACATATCCCGGTGTGACAATTTACCATTAAAAATTACATTTTTCATATTTCAGCTAGTATTTAGCTGTTTTATGCTAATTTTAGCTTTTTCAGCTAATTTCACTTTTTTTGCTCTGATTTAAACTTTTTTCAGCCTATTTCAGCAAAAATGTGCGCTTTCCACTTCCTTGTAACTTCAATTATTTCTGCTTTTTAAGCTACCTTTCAGCTGTTTTTGCGGATGTCTGCTTTTTTTCAGAATTGTTTCACTTTTTGTGCTCATTTCTGCTTCTATCAGCCTAATTGCATGCATTTATGCTCTCTACTTTTTTTCTAGTAATTTAAGCTTCTTTCTGCCTTTTTTCAGTTACTATTAGCAGTTTTATCCTTTTTTTCTGGTCATTTCAACTTTTTTGTGCTCATTTCTTCTTCTATTATCCTAATGTAACACTGTAACACACATAGTGATGTGTGTTACGGTTTCTGTAAATTTTTAAACCTCTTTTATGTTGTGTGTGTGAAGCACCTTGATAACAGTTTATCTGTTTTAACTGTGCTATAGAAATAAAATTGACTTGACTTGACTTGACTAATTGGGTACAATTGTGCTCTCTCCATTTCCTTTTGGTAATTTAAGCTTCTTTCTGCCTTTTTAACTATTTAAAAAAATTTTTTTTTACTAATTTCACCTTTTTTAATCAAATGTACTAATGTTTGTGCTCATTTCTTCTTATTTAAACCAAATTTAGCAAATATGTGTTCTTTCTGCTTTCTTCTACTAAATCGGGCTTGTTCTTCCATTTCAGCTTCAGCATGCTTTCAGCTAATTTCAGCTGTTTCCCATCAAGTTCTTCAGCAATGAGCATTCACACTAGATGTTCACAGGAAATGCAATTTCTCTAGTATTTGTTGTTTTTGTTTTTCATCCTGCCACTCGCTGGCCTCGCTCCAGAGCCTGTGGTGGTGTTGTGGAACAGAAGGAACAGCAGAGGGCTTAGCTGGCTGCAGGATGGACCCGACTCACTGAGGCACTCCAGCCACAGCTTCTGAATGCGAGTGACAATATTGGGGCAGTTCCATTTTTTCAAAAACAATGTAATCTTCTCTGTGTGCTGGGATGGAGAGCGTGGATTTTCCTAAGTTTCCAGCTGGAGCTGCTCAGCTGGCAAGATAAAAGGACTTCTGTGGCGTTGGCTTTGCAAAGACTTGGTGGTGTTACCCTGTCGTGAATTGCTGTATTTATTGCTATTACATTACATGAGTGGACTCCTCTTATGCTGTTGCCATGGTAACAGTCATATTGGAATCAAGCCCGTTTCTCCTTGGGCAAAGCTTTTATGTAGACGTGACAAAAAAGGCACAGCTGCGCAAACATATAGAGTCTGATTAAAGCTAGAAACAGCTTGACAGGAAATCAATTCTTTTTATTCATTTATTTATTTTTGAGTTCACAATCATGTTTTCAAGGTTAATTGTGGATGTTAACTGTGATGATCACTTGATAAACCGTTGCAAATTTACTCATCAACCAGCACTTTACTGTGATGTTGAGAAGATGAACAGGATACACATGTTTACATGCTGGTGCTTTGTTGGAGCTCTAATTACGGCCCAGTTTTAGTTACTGCAGCTGAAAGAACTGGTCGGAGGCGAGCGATGCAGGCCAATGTGCTTTTGTTCACTCTTTTGTAGCTTCTTGTTTTATGTCCATGGCCTGCAGCTCCTGGCTCTGGACATCACTTGACGGGCTTGTGTCCAGCTCCTGCTCCTCAGGCTGGGTAAGCGCCTCACCTTCCTCCTCCTTCACCTGGATCTCTCCATCATCCGTGATCGCTTCTTTCTGTTCCAGCTGGGTTGATGCACCTGGGCCTTCCAGGGTTTTATTCTGCTCAGAAGGTTTTTGCAGACTCTGTAGGTTTTCGTCCTCTGCAGGCACTGGAGGATGTGGAGGATGAGTCTCCTCAGCTGGGTTTTCTTGAGTCTCCTCATCTTCCTGCTCAAGGTGAGCTGTGGTGCTGCTCGGTTGGTCTTGATCATCATGAACTTCTGGCTGGGAATCTTCCTCTTTATCTTCTATTTTTACTTCTTGTTCTCCATCCTCAGTCTCCACCTGTATTTATAAAAATTAAAAAAAACACCAACAAATAAATAAATAAAAACCTCCTTTCATCCAGTAAAACGTTAAAGATTAAACCTCCTGAATGAGACTGAATCTTTGGTGATTATCAATGACTCAGTGTAATATTAGTCCGCCAAAGTTTTAGTAGTAGTAGGCTAGTAGTTTTAGTAGTAGTTTTTTTTTTTTGTAGCAGTAGTTTTAGTAGTAGCAGTAGTTTTAGTAGTAGTTTTACTATTAGTTTTAGTTTTAGTAGTAGTAGTAGTTTTAGTAGTAGCTTTAGTAGTAGTATAGTAGTAATAGTAGTAGTTTTAGTAGTAGTAGTAGTAGTTTTATTTGTAGTAGTATTAGTAGTACTTGTAGTAGTAGTAGTAGTAGTAGTAGTAGTTTTACTAGTAGTTTTAGTTTTAGTAGTAGTAGTAGTTTTAGTAGTAGCTTTAGTAGTAGTATAGTAGTAATAGTAGTAGTTTTAGTAGTAGTAGTAGTAGTAGTTTTATTTGTAGTAGTATTAGTAGTACTTGTAGTAGTAGTAGTAGTAGTAGTTTTACTTTTAGTAGTAGTAGTAGTAGTAGTAGTAGTAGTAGTAGTAGTAGTAGTAGTAATAGTAGTAGTAGTAATTTTAACCTTTTTTGGACTCTGGTAGTAGTTTTAGTAGTAGTAGTAGTAGTAGTAGTAGTAATAGTAGTAGTAGTAATTTTAACCTTTTTTGGACTCTGGTAGTAGTTTTAGTAGTAGTAGTAGTAGTAGTAGTAATAGTAGTAGTAGTAATTTTAACCTTTTTTGGACTCTGGTAGTAGTGCTGCTAGCCCTTTGTATTCTATTTGTATTCTTTGAGAAAGACTCACCTGTGTTCCTTTTCATTTGCAGCATCTCTCCTTGTGACTTACCTGGACCTCGTTGAAAGAACACCTGAAAATCTTGAAAACACCTGAAAAGTCTTCTCAGCTGCCTTCCTACCACATGCACTACTGCCTAATCTACAGTAAGACTGAGATCATCCTGCATACCGTCCTCCTCATGAAAAGATATCCTCTAACCCACGTCCATGCCCCTCAGCGTTCCTGACTCCACTGTAAATAAAATAATTTTAAATGTATACCGGGTCTTGAAGTGTGTTCACTCCTCAGTCTTTGTCTCTGGGTATTCAGTTCAACAGGCTGAACATCTACAACTGATGACCTGTTGACGTCAACCCAACTCAAAATGACTACCACAATATTTGGTCACAGCAAACACAGATGTCTTCAACTCAATTTAACAAACACTGTTCCACAATTTAATGTGGTAGTAGCTTGGAGTTATCCTCAACATATAAAGTGCTCCATGTTGTCATCATTGCATGTTTCCATACATTGGCAAAATTAGTTCTCTGCATTTAGCCCATCACACGAAAGTTACACCCAGGTGGAGCAGTGGGCATCTCTGTGGGCACCTGAGGACCAATTAGGGATTGGGTGTCTTGCTCAAGGACACCATGATATGTGAGAACGGGAGTCGACTTGACTTTCTGGTCCCAGGTCGGCTGCCCTACCTCTTCCCCATCTCGGCCCCTTTATACCAGTGCATATACTCCAAGTGTTATTTCACTTAAGATCTTTGTAAAACTTTGCTTTTAGAGACGTCAAACTGTGTTCAATCCTTCCAGAAATAAAAGTTGTATTGTCTATACTGGGTTGTCAAACCAATACAACAGCACCATGTAAGGTTTGATCCCATGCACATGCTCTAATGTAGGGATGCACCGATCCACATTTCTCACTTCCGATCCGATACTTAAAAACTTGGTATCGACCAATACCAATACTTTTCAGATCCGATACTGTTCAGGTATGTGAATCTGTATAATGAAATTTTTGTACTGAGACTATTCAATTTAACATTGTGTGAGATACAACCAATGAAGATACTCTTGAGTGTTACAACAGGAAACTCACAAACTTTAACAGTACACAAGAGGCAGGTCTATACCACACACATGTCCTTCTCACTCATGGTGCAGCTGGAAAAACAAAAAAAACTGCTAAGCATGATGGGAAAGACAACAAAATCCACTCCCCTTAACCACTTTAGCACTTTGAGATTTTCATTAATGAAAAGTGCGTTATAAATTGAATTCATTATTATTATTATTATTATTATTATCCCCTTAACCACTAAGGGAGTGGATTTTGTTGTCTTTCCCATAATGCTTAGCGGTTTTTTAGTTTTCCAGCTTTAGGTGCAGCTGCAAAACAAAAAAAAAACGCTAAGCATTATGGGAAAGACAACAAAATCCACTCCCCTTAACCACTAAGGGAGTGGATTTTGTTATATTTCCCATAATGCTTAGCGGTTTTTTAGTTTTCCAGCTGCACCTAAAGTAGGAAAACTAAAAAAACGCTAAGCATTATGGGAAAGACAACAAAATCCCCTCTTTTAATGGTTAAGGGGAGTGGGCTGTGTTGTCTTTCCCATCATGCTTAGTGTTTTAGTTTTTCCAGCTGCACCATGAGTGAGAAGGACATGTGTGTGGTATAGACCTGCCTCTTGTGTGCTGTTAAAGTTGGTGAGTTTCCTGTTGTAAGGCTCAAGAGTATCTTCATTGGGTTTAACTCACACATTGTTAAGTTAGTCACAGAATGTGATGGAACACAAGTGCTCTTTGAAGCTGGATCGGAAATGTTGGCAGGTTGGATCCGATACTTAAAATATGCTGGTATCGGATACCGATACTGGATCGGATCGGCCTCATCCCTATCTAATGGTAAGTAACATCCCACCTAAATAACCAATAAACTCTACATAGAAGGACTCCAGACAATGTGCCCTATTTTGACTCCACTTGGTATCTGCTCACAAAAGCTCATATGGGTCACACACACATTGAATACAGTATTTAAGGACAAGAAATGTCCCCAAACTCCTGTAATGTGACATTTTTGCACTTACTGGTACCGTACCTTCTAATTCTAAACAAACTGAGCTGGTTGGATGTTAACAGGGCTGCTGTTTCCTAACTATTGACTTGTCGTTTAGCAGGCAGACATGACAATGAATGATAAAATTTATTTAGTTATTTAGTAAAATGTAAACAAACATACGCAGTGCATCACCTTTATTGGAACGATGATGGCAGCAGAAGCAGAGGTTTCTGGAACAGGAGCTTCGATAGTCAAGACGCCATCAACAGAAAGTGTGGACGCGAGTTTGGTGACATCAACCTCAGCTGGAAGCCTGAATAAAAAATATTTTAACTCATATAATCACTAAAAAAAAAACATGCAAATACTAAAACAGCATTTAAATATGGCCAAAAAAAGAGTTCAAGCTGCAAACTTATAACTTATAGCTACTAGGCTTATTTTTGTGACGTCCCAAACCATGTTTACCTATATTTTCTGGAGAAACATCTGGTGATAAATCCAAGCTCATCTGGCCTCTCTTCGTGGTTCCCTGGGGAAAGTTTACAGTTTAAAAGAACGATGTGAGGACACAGAGAAACCACTCAACACGGAAATTAATTTATGTCACAGAGCTGTGATTTTAATTTCCCCAAGCACATTATTTAAACAGCTTCTTTTCATTTTGCCCCCTTTAACTTCCCCCCGTTGTATTTAACTGTGAGAAAAAAATTGAGATAATATTAAATTAGGATTTTTAGTGCTTATTCAATTTTGCCTGTTAGTAAAAAAAATACATTTTTTTATGTTTAATTAACAAAGCCATACCTCGAACTTCCAGGAATCCACCTCGGATTCCCAGAGAAATCTCAGAGGGGTAGAAGTGAGACACATCCATGCTGATCCTCCACTTCCTAATCGTCTGGCCAGTATGATGCATCGACTCAGAGATGTACGGCACGAACAGAGGAGCCGGTACGAACCCCGGCCAGGAGCAGGCAGCCAGACTCCTCTTGTCTGCACTCGTCCACCGGGGAGCCCCTGGCTCCAGGACAGGTGGCAGGCCAATATCTGGACTGCAAATCTGGCTGAACTGCCACCATTTTTTCAGTGGGTACCAAGGGGCGTCCATCTTGCACTCACCGCACGATTCCGCTGTTTTAACAGACTCGCTCATAATTAACTAAATTTACATAAAATAAACAGAAGAGGGATGACGTGGACTTTTTGTTGGCTCTGAAATCCCAGCGGTCTTCCGGATGAAAAACAGGTTCCCCACAGCTCGGTGAGGTGAGACAAAGAAACCTCCATGGGCCTTTATATAGTGCTTTGGTTTGCATCAGCTCTTAAAAACATCCCATGACAAGGGTGTGCACGCATGGGGTGATGGGTGTGGAGAGCAGGCTGTCCTGAAGATGACCGCAGGCTAATTATTTTTATTTATAGCTTTTAAAGATGTGATGGCAAATAGCAGAAAGTTGACGGTGGCTGGTTCCTGTTTGAACTGTTCCATCTGCTGCCCGAAGATCGTACCTCTCACGTCCCAGTGAACTCCATCCTGTCAGCCATGACTTGGCGGCTCAGTCTTCAGGCATTCAGCCTTTTTCTCTGTGTTTCACCCCTCAATGGACTCTGTGGCAGCAGCTTGTGTGGAACATGAAATACCTCTGCCAGAGGCTGAAAAGCTCCTGAAAAGCTCCGGGTTTCGTTAGCGGCGGCGTCACCCTGTGTGCACAAATCTGCCTTCCACTGCGTTTTTTTCTTTTGCTGGGCAGTTTTCAACAGGATTATTATGGTTCCCTCTTTTATCGAGTGTGACAGACTTGTCAGTGATTCGTTTTTGTTTTTGATATCTTGGCATACCGACCACTGGAGCACAAAACAGATTGAGCAGATGTTTCTGACATTGTGTGAGACTACCCAGATTGTGTCTGTGCTGTAAGAGGCTCGAGCTGGAATTTTGGTGTCGAGCAAAACATAGTCTTGTTTAAATTCTCAGTAAAGATTTTCAAAAATACCTCTATCCTAGCATAAACTGTGTGCTACTACTTTGTAAATGATGCTTTTAAACAACAATATCCTGGAAAACCATATAGGTAAGAGGGAACATGTCATCGTTTATTAAACCACACCTGTCACACACTCTATCAAGGAATCACTGATTCATGTATCTCTCAGCTTCAGAGGGTACAGAACGCTGCTGCACGGCTTTTAACTGGCACCTGAAAGTTTGACTACATTTCCCCTTTTTAAGCCTCCCATACATTTTAGAATTAATTTTAAATTATTTTATTTGCTTTTAAAGCACTTAATGGCCTTGCTGGACACTGTCTGTCAATGGACCCTATCTGTCCGAGTTGCTACACCCGTACACACCATCTCGATCCCTCACGTCATGTGATCAGCTGCTCTTGAGTGTGCCGAAGACAAAGTGTACAATCAGAGGAGACCGTGCTTTTGCTGTCGCAGCTCCTAAACTGTGGGAAAAACCTTCCCTTGCACATCAGACAGGCCTCTTCTGTGTCTGTTCTTAAATCCATGGCCTTTGACACTTTCTGAAATGTTGTCTTTTAATTATTTTTTTTATAATTCTTCATTGTCTGATGATTACTTTTATTATGAGTACAGTACTTTGATCCTGTGAGTGTTTAAAGTGCTCTATGAATAAAGCTGTTATGGTATGGTATGGCATGGTGTGATATGGTATGGTATGGTATGGTATGGTATGGAATGGTATGATATGACATGGTATGGCATAGTATGGTGGTATGGTGTGGTATGGCATGTATGATATGGCCTGGCATGGTATGGCATGGTGGTATGGCATGATATGGTATGGCATGGTATGATATGACATGGTATGGTATGGCATAGTATGGTGGTATGGTATGGTATGGTATGGCATGGTATGGAATGGTATGATATGACATGGTATGGCATAGTATGGTGGTATGGTATGGTATGGTATGGCATGTATGATATGGCCTGGCATGGTATGGCATGGTGGTATGGCATGATATGGTATGGCGTGGTATGATATGGTATGGTATGGCATGATATGACATGTCATGGTATGGCATGGTATGGTATGGTATGGCATGGAATGGTATGGTGGTATGGTAAATGGTAAATGGAGCTTATTTATATAGCGCTTTCCAGCCCCCTA
>JBBPBX010013020.1:0-33261 GCA_038048925.1 Garcialebias charrua
CCAGATGAAGCATCTTTCAGCTGCACCTCCAGATGAAGCATCTTTCAGCTGCACCTCCAGATGAAGCATCTTTCAGTTGCACCTCCAGATGAAGCATCTTTCAGTTGCACCTCCAGATGAAGCATCTTTCAGTTGCACCTCCAGATGAAGCATCTTTCAGCTGCACCTCCAGATGAAGCATCTTTCAGCTGCACCTCCAGATGAAGCATCTTTCAGCTGCACCTCCAGATGAAGCATCTTTCAGCTGCACCTCCAGATGAAGCATCTTTCAGCTGCACCTCCAGATGAAGCATCTTTCAGTTGCACCTCCAGATGAAGCATCTTTCAGTTGCACCTCCAGATGAAGCATCTTTCAGCTGCACCTCCAGATGAAGCATCTTTCAGCTGCACCTCCAGATGAAGCATCTTTCAGTTGCACCTCCAGATGAAGCATCTTTCAGTTGCACCTCCAGATGAAGCATCTTTCAGTTGCACCTCCAGATGAAGCATCTTTCAGTTGCACCTCCAGATGAAGCATCTTTCAGTTGCACCTCCAGATGAAGCATCTTTCAGTTGCACCTCCAGATGAAGCATCTTTCAGTTGCACCTCCAGATGAAGCATCTTTCAGCTGCACCTCCAGATGAAGCATCTTTCAGCTGCACCTCCAGATGAAGCATCTTTCAGCTGCACCTCCAGATGAAGCATCTTTCAGCTGCACCTCCAGATGAAGCATCTTTCAGCTGCACCTCCAGATGAAGCATCTTTCAGCTGCACCTCCAGATGAAGCATCTTTCAGCTGCACCTCCAGATGAAGCATCTTTCAGCTGCACCTCCAGATGAAGCATCTTTCAGTTGCACCTCCAGATGAAGCATCTTTCAGTTGCACCTCCAGATGAAGCATCTTTCAGTTGCACCTCCAGATGAAGCATCTTTCAGTTGCACCTCCAGATGAAGCATCTTTCAGCTGCACCTCCAGATGAAGCATCTTTCAGTTGCACCTCCAGATGAAGCATCTTTCAGCTGCACCTCCAGATGAAGCATCTTTCAGCTGCACCTCCAGATGAAGCATCTTTCAGCTGCACCTCCAGATGAAGCATCTTTCAGCTGCACCTCCAGATGAAGCATCTTTCAGCTGCACCTCCAGATGAAGCATCTTTCAGCTGCACCTCCAGATGAAGCATCTTTCAGCTGCACCTCCAGATGCTCCTTCTTCCAGCTCGCCTGCACTGGTTTCCATAGCAACTGCATCTCCCAGCTCTCCTGCACTGGTTTCCACAGCAACTGCAACTCTGAGCAGATCATCTTCAGCTGCAACTGATTTGTACCGTAATCATTTATAAACAAAAATTAAAGTGAGACACAGTCTTACAAAAAAGGCAGCCAACAAATATTTTTTTAGGCGTTTCTGTAGTGTAATTTTAATAATGATGGTGGTATTTACATTCTGAAATTCATTCATTCATTCAACCTTTATTTATACAGGCTAGCCTCGTTGAGTCACGGGGACTCATTTACAAGAGGGACCTGTCTCACTCACACCAAACAACCATCCACTCTCACACTCACACCTAGGGTCAATTTAGAGTCACCAATCAGCCTAACAAGCATGTTTTTTGGTCTGTGGGAGGAAACCGGAGTACCCGGAGGAAACCCACGCATGCACGGGGAGAACATGCAAACTCCACCCAGAAAGGCCCCGGACCGGGATTTGAACCGGCAACCTTCTCGCTGAGAGGCAGCAGCTCTACCAGTTGTGCCACCGTGCTGCCCAGAAATAAGCTGATTGTTTATACTGTACTGTACCGGTAATCATTTACCGGTATTAACAAAAATTAAACTGAGACACAGTCTTAAAAAAGTCAGCTAACAAATATATTTTTGAGCTGTTTAGCCTGCTAAAATACAAACACCGTAACAATTCATGCAGGTCTGTTCTCTGCATTTCCGGCGCTGCGCGTGCTCGTTTTGTTTTCATCAGACAGAACCGGTAGCTGGCGAAACTAATTTTTAAATCCAGCTCATTTCACAATTACGTTCATTTATTAAAGAAAAGTTCAGCTCAGACACCTATTTGCTATAATTTTTATCCAACAAATAATTGTTTTTAAAGTGGTAATCTTCTTAAAAGCCTTGCTGTGCGCTCCTGTGGCAGACATTAGCAGCAGAGCTAAAAGCTCGGTCCACATTTCCTGGTTGACTCAGCAGTGACGCGGCGCGTCAGCGGTGGATGACGCGTTACGTCGGCGGTGACGTAGGTGCGACCTTTTTATGGATTTTTTCCAATTTTTTGGCAATAACTGGACACTGCGACCTATATTCCGGTGCGACCTATAATCCGGAAAATACGGTACTTTTAGAGATTAATGTGTTTATAGGTTTTTAATAGAGAGATGAATATTTGTTGCGTTTTGTTTGTGAAACGAGAGAGGAAGCCGTTTCGGCCGTGTTGTATGTGACCTGCAATCCAACACCGCCCCCTCCTGTCACAATCTACGGTGGTGACAGAAGTTAATTCAATGAGCAGCAAAGCATTCTATAAAATTATAAACTGTTTCATAATAATAAAACACGACGCATTTTTACCTTTTTGACAAGACTGGACCAGCTCCATACATCCGTGCGCACAAAGGAATCCATTTTGAAACGTCTACTAAAAGCTACCCAGCGCTCGGTTTTATCACGTGATGTGACGTACTGACGTTACCGCGACGTGATGACGTCACTACGGGTACTCGAGGTGGACAAAAAAGCCTCGATAGAAGCCAAAGCACTCGATCTAGGGCTGTGCGATATGACGATATATATCGTGGGGACGATATCGTGCTACTTTCCTTCTATCGTCTCTATCGTGATAAATAAGAATAAAAAAATAACTGTCGCAAAGAAGCTTCATATGGGGTTTTGCGAGATGACGGCGCTGCTTTATATTCAGGGTATATGCAGAAATTCTAGAGTTGAATTTAATACCTTTTAATACCTTTTTAATAGCATCAAAATATTTTTTAATACCATCACGGCACCGAGCTGTAACCGTAGCGGCAACCTGTTGTACTTCAGTTCCATGCAACTAATTGTAAAGTGATAAGATTACTGTCATTTTCTTCCTAAACTTTGGTAGTAAATGTAGTTTTATAACAATTACTGGATACATCAATTTGCTTCTTGCCTCAATAAAAGCACTGACCTATTTGTTATTTAAATCTAACCCAAGAGAAAAAGTTTAATTGTTCCCACACACAGCATATCTCTAATGGCAAACAAAAAACTGTAAACTTGAAAACAGAACAGTTTAGTTAAAATAATTCAACACTGAACACATGCATAATTCAAAAAGAGAGGGAGAAAAATAATAACTACTGTATTTTTCATCCTGTAAGTTGCATAATTTACATGCCTTGCAACTTATAGGACGAAGTGACATATTTATAGATCCCCCCCCCATATTTATAAACCATTTGACTGAAATATGACCGTTTCCATTCATTTTGACTGAAAAAAAAACAGCAGTTCCTGATGGCCCCAGTAGTAATAGTGTATGGCATGCTGTTGGCTGTTGTATCATGTAATAGTAAAACGTGCCTACAATGACAAATTTAAAAAAGTTCAAGACAAAAACAACTGGACTTTATTTATTATACTATTTTTTATACTATTATACTATTTGTTTTTTTTATTGCACTTTTTAGAATTCACCATGTCCTGGATGACTGAGAATCTTCACAAGCTATTAATGACCCAATCGGCCTGCCATACTCTCACCACCTCTGCTCACTGCTTCAATCCAGCAGCCAGCTGCACCGCCCCGGCGAAATGCAGCTAATTTCACCATTAAAGTGCATTTATTAAGAAAATGATAGACAGAAAAACACCTCTGCTATAATTTCGAGCTAACAAATAATTGTTTAGGTATTTTTCTTGTTAAATGTCGGCGAAACGAGCCGCGCTCCTTTTTCCTGTTTTCACCGCTGAGCGATCACGGTGCACACAGGCAGCGACACTTTTTTATTTATTTAAATAAAGCCGATTTAACCATTAAAGTACATTTATTAAGAAAACGTTAGACTGAGACACACCTTTTGCTATAATTTCGAGCTAACAAACAATACATAGTTCCCAGACACGCCCCCAGTATTGTGCAAACCGGTTTTCGCACCACATCTTTAGGCAGAAGAAGGCAAGATGGCGAACTAGCAGAGCAAATTATACGGACAATAACACGAGCTACCACAGCTTTACCAAGGAACAAGAGCAAACTGGCAGTGGTCGAGTTAAATGACGAGTTAAATGAGTTTGAGAAAGAAATCATGGCAGACGAATCAGACAACTTGTCACAAAGTAGTTACTCCGATATCATTAATTATTTAATTAATACAAGGAGCGAGCGCAGACCGGCTTCACAACACACTGACTTCACAGCTTTAAATCCAAAAAAGATGTGTAAACTGTCTCAATCATATCTAACCAGCTAAATAAAGGTTTAACTAAAATAACACACAGCCAACAAAAGTCCAGGCTGAACACGGACCAGGACTATCACTTTTGAGTCTTACCGTGTTGGAAGTTAGCATGTTGTTAGCATCTGGAGCGTGGCTCGCCGGAGCTCAGGTCGGACGGCGTGCATCCGCTGAGGCGGCCGCGGAGGCACGTCCACGTCCCATGGGACCGACGCGTCGCCCGCACGACTTGGCTCCCGTCCTCCTTCTCCAACTGGGACGGTCTGGTGGACCGTGAGGAGCAGAGGAGGCCATTGTCGCGTTAGCGAGATGCTAAGCTAACAGCATGCAAGACGGTTTGCTAAATAATGAAAAAAAAAAAACAGCTCTAACACACAGACAGTTGTACTCTAACATTGTTCTGACATAGTTTCACAAAATGATTAATGTAGAATATTTTGTTTACCGGCCAAAAGTACGACGTCTTCCAGAGCAGATCCAAGCCAGACTCAGAGCAGGAGGAGCTGTTGTCCAGTTTCTCCGATGAGATAAATCCTTCACGTTTTCTTTTTTTTTGATTAACTGAAACCTGCGCGTTGCCCAAACGTCTACCCGACTGGAACACCCACTGACACAACACGAAGTAACCATTGCAATTAATTAGAAATTAACAAAAAAAACAACGTGAAAAATGGACATCTATCAGAATGCGCTCCAACTGCAGCATAGCCTACATGTGGGAGGGTCATAAAGGACAACCCACAGATGTGACGTCACATGGGAACTATGTATTGTTTAGGTACATTTCTTGTTAAATGTCGGAGGATCAAGCCTCCTCTTTCCTGTTTCTTTTTATAGACGTGACAAAAAGCCTCGGCCAGCTGTAGGTGCACGCGCACACTGACTGACGATATGACGTCTTTGTTTTTAGCTAAGGTCCTACTTGGAACATAAAATTAGAAAAGATAAATAAATTCACAGACCTTTTTTTAGATGACAGAACAAGAAAAATATAGTTGTGTAGGTTTAAAAAAATTTAATACCTCGTCAGATGACGTTTATTACTTTTTAATACTTTTTAATGGCCTTAATTTGTGTTAATTTCATTTACTACCTTTTAATACCTTTTACAACCCCGCGGATACTAGGCATGTAACGGTTGTAGTTGGTGTACCGAACCGAAAAGGTACGGAGGTGGACCGAACCGAACGTGCTGTACCGAAACGGTTATTTTTTCACTCATTGAATGTTAATATGTGCGCCGCGGAACAAAATTTCCTGGGCGCGTTTCAGCACGGAGCTATTATCTCGCAGCACGCGCAGCATTAGCCGTTAGCTTCTCGCTGCGGTTTCCTGTTTGTTAACGTTATGGTTTTCTTGTTAAAAGACGAGCGCACAAAGCTGTGTGTGTGGACGTTTTTTCATGAAGACTGGATCTGCAGCAGCAACACGTCTAACGTGAACGCGCTGGAAACTACGTCATCAGAACGTGAACGAGCTGTTACAAAGTACGCTAACCACACAGCTGCATTTAAACAACTTCTACAAAGTGCGCTAACAACACAGCTGCATTTAAACAACTTCATCAGGTAATTTAGATGGGTCCAGATCAATAACACAAACTGTATGAGTTTTTAAAGCTCTGAATCTAAGTCTGAAAGTTTTTAATGCACAGTTGATCCTTGCTATGAGACATCCATCACGTCAACACTTAAGTCAAAAAGTTCAGCTCTTTATGAAAAAACTAAAACTGATGGTCAACAAGTCCTGGAGCTGATTTAAACCCTGCCCTGATGATGAGTGAGATATTCAACCGTTCAAGAGGTATTGTTATTTTATTATAATTATTATTTATAATTTATTATTATTTAAAATTATAATCTTATTAACTTATTTTTTTACCTCTGTGTTTTATTTCCAGTATTTCCAGTTACAGAGGTAGCTGCTCTCCTTCCACTTCAGGGAAATCCACCAGAGATCACCTGCTGCAGCTAAGAAGTGTGTGATGACTGAATTGAACTCTGGAACTGTTCCAGGACCAGTCCCACCAAGAAGAGGTTGTGAGTAATGAGGACAAATACAGCCACACTGGTGCTACTGGACAAAAACTTTATTAGTTAAGATTGTAAACAGTCTGTTGCTGCTTATTGTTCTGGTTCTGACTGTTATTGTATTCATTAAGATTTTTATTATTTTTAATATAATTTATTTATTGTAGAGTGCTGTTTATTTAAAATATCATCCAAATGGGTCACTTTTATTTATTACTACAATACAATACAAACATATTTTTGGCATATTTTCAAAATAAACATTTTGTAAGTCTTTATTTTGTCTTTTTTTTTTTGTACCGAAAATAAACCGAAAATAAACCGAACCGAGCCCTCCTTGTAATTGAACCGAACCGAAATGTGATTTTAGCGTACCGTTACACCCCTAGCGGATACCCTGATATTTGACGCACGCGCGGGTTTGCGACACATGCTTTACGTTGTTAAACTCGAGAGCAACAGAGCCGCAGGCGCATGAAGCCGGTGTCTCAACAAGGAGAAAACAGCTGCACAGGCAGCCCAAGAAGAAGAACTTTTACCAAAAAGAGGGGGAAGCTCACCTTGTTAGCTTCCATTATTTCGCTCCGCTGAAACTCGGAGACAAAATGGGTCCAGAGGACACGAACCCAGAGTCCAACCGAGTCCGAACTCGGGTCCAGTTAACCAATACAAAACAGACCAGAGACACAACAGAACCGCAATCAAACGCAACGTTTTCTCTTTTCTGTTTCTTGCTTTGTTTACTCAAACTTCAGAGCGGATTTCTTCTTCGTGAGTTTTATTAGCAGCTGTTGTTTTACCGCCACCTGCAGGAAAAATTTGGACCAAAGTAGAAAAGGAGTTGTTTGTTTGTTAGTTTGTTAGTTTATTCATTTTATAATATGAAATACAACAATTAACGTCCGGCCGTGGGGTAGTGGTAATGGCAGTCGTCCCTAGTGGTGGGCGATATATCGAATATACTCGATGTATCGCGATATTTTAAATGTACGATGGTTAAAAGGGCTATATCGTGTATATCGAGGATCCTCCTGCTGTCGTGCGGGCTCCCACTCGCCCCCCTCCTTCCTGCAGGCTGCAGGAGCCGCGCGCGAGACTTTCAGCACAACATGTAAACACGGCAGATATGAAGAGCGCTGCACGCTGCTGAGGGGGAAAAACAATGTTCTTTCTGAGCTAGTTTGGATTAAATTGTCAGATGAGGGCATAAAAAATGTTTTTGTAGACGATGCTGAAAATAATCCCGAAGAAAGGTCGGAACTACGAATCTTTTTCACCATTTAAACAGCGGAGTGGAGCATGAACCGTGAAACGGCAGAACCGAGTGTTTTTCCAGCCTGCTGCTTCCTTAAAACAAACCACGGGTCTGAGCTCATTTAGTCATGCGTGCACCGCAGAGAGAGGTGGAGACATTATTAAATCAGCATTTTATCATTATCGCTAAAGATACGGTCCTTAGCGGCTAACAAGATGGCTAACGCGTTAGCCGTCTTCTTCCACAGCTGACCGTGTCTTTAGCGATACAGCTGATTTAATAATGTCTCCACCTCTCTGTTCACGTTTCTGAGTGGAGGCTGTCGTGTTTTTACACAAGGATTCAATGCGACACTTTGTAGAGCAACAGAGAACGTCTTCGTGAACCCGGAAACAACCCCCTGACCCTTTCACAATAAAACCGGATACAGTACACAGAGGCTCACTGTGATAAATCTGTTCTTGTTCAGAGGTTTTGCAGACATTGCCTGAACTTGGCACAGTTTGAAACTTGTGCACATTTTGTGGTTTGTTGTTAAAAATTACCAGCACATGCAAATAGTTTAGAGTTGTTACCTGTGACTGTTCTGGGTCAGTAAATTTTATGGCCACTGTTTACACTTTTGTTTTTGTATTTTAAAGGCCTTAAATGTTTTGATTTAACATTTTTTTAAATGTTAAAAGCACAAGAGCACCTTTTTAAGTTAAAATTATTTATTCTTCCTTTTTGCTTGAAGTACTTTTTATTTATGTGTGCAATTGATGGTTAAAATAAAATATTTAAGTTTGTTCAAATTTAGTGTTGACATTTTTTTATCAATTTTGAATCATTTTTTCATTGATTTTGGAGATATCGCGATATATATCGTGTATCGTGATATAGCCAAAAAATATTGCGATATAATATTTTCCTCATATCGCCCAGCCCTAGTCGTCCCTCGATCGGAAGGTTGGAGGTTCGAATCCCGGTTCCTCACACCATGTGTCATTGTGTCCCTGGGCAAGACACTTAACCCCGAGTTGCTCCTGGTAGGACTGGAAGGCGCCTTGCATGGCAGTCGCCGCTACCGGTGTATGAATGTGTGTATGAATGGGTGGATGGTTGGTATTGTAAAGCGCTTTGGGGCTCCTCACAGGGGGCTGGAAAGCGCTATATAAATAAGCTCCATTTACCATTTACCAACGTATTCATAATAGAAAAAAAAAATAAAATAAAATGAAAGGTAGCAGATGAAGAATAAATCTTATTAAATCTGCTCCTTATTCATCTAATAGCAGTTCAAACAATATTTTCTATAATAACAAAATAAGTAAATAACAGTCAATTTTCAATTCACATATATCACACATTAAATTAGATTCATTTATATTTTTTTAGCAATTCATTTTTTACCAGTTTCATACAAGGAATGATTTGGCTTCCTTAACATTTGTCATTAAGTCATTCCATAATAGTACTCCTTGAATTAAGGTAGATCTTAGGTAGATCTAGTTCAGACCTGGGCATTGTACGGCCCCAGGGCCACATGCGGCCCTTTGGTTGACTCTGACCGGCCCCCGTAAGGGGAGTTACAACAAAAACATAGTTTCTAATTTTACCTCATTTATGGACTGCATTGCTTTAATTTTGATGTTTTTTTTTTTAAAATTCACGTACAAAATGATGCAATATGTAAATCAAGACATGCGCAATGTGCATGATTGAATTGTTGTCACGAGCAAGTCACAAGACAACGTTAGCCCTCAAAAATGTCCACTCATGCTTTTTATTTTGTTGATTAATCATAACTAATACTTTTACCAGTTTGTCTAAACAATGATATTTACTGCTTTTAATACAGAAATACTATGAATATTATGCAGTATTGAATTATGTCATTTCGCCCGGCCCCCCACAATATTTTCTATTTCTCATGTGGCCCCATGAAAAAAATAATTGCCCACCTCTGATCTAGTTTCTACTTTGGTCCAAATTTCCTTGTTCTTTTTGTTCACATTCTTATAATTGTAACTATCTGTAGTAAAATAATAAAATAAAAAAACATTGGTCCAAATTTTTCCTGTATACACACACACACACACACACATCGTGTTGTATATATACAGTATCGTGATGTATATCGTTATCGTTAAATAAAAAAGTCCATATCGTGATATATGATTTTTTCCATATCGCCCAGCCCTAACTCGATCTGTCGATAACTCGGTTAACCTTTTGAAGCACTAGTCTGTAGTAAGGCTGCACGATTAATCGCATTTGCAATTATCTCGCGATATGTTAAAACGCGATTCACTAATCGCACGGGCTGCAATTTGACTGGTCACGCTTCTCTGCATCACACCGGTCTGGCGCGCGCAGCTCTGAGCGAAGCAAAACAGAGAGAGAGCAGGGAGGAGGAGACCGTGCGTTCCAACACTGTTGCTTCAGGCTCGACTGAAGTCATAAAAGTTATAAATTCAGGTAAGTTAGCTCATTTAAACGTGTATCTGAGAGCGCAAGCTGGTCACGTGACTTGGTAGTGAGCCGGTTTAGCCGCGCGCAGCTCTGAGGAGCAAAACAGAGAGAGAGCAGGGAGGAGGAGACCGTGCGTTCCAACACTGTTGTTTCAGGCTCGACTGAAGTCATAAAAGTTATAAATTCAGGTAAGTTAGCTCATTTAAACGTGTATCTGAGCTTAGACGCTGAGACACCGAGACTGCGGGAGATAAACAAAGCGCGAGCTGGTCATGTGACCGGGTCTGTTTTGCAAGCTTCTGCTTGAAAAAGCGCATTAATTATCTGATTAAAAAAAAAAACAGTTGTGTCGTTAGTGATATGAATCAATACAGAACCAGTAAAAATAATCGCATTTTAAATCGCAATCGCAATTTATAGAAAAAAAATCGCAATTAGATTATTTTCCAAAATCGTTCAGCCCTAGTCTGTAGTATGTGACGAGATAAAAACTAGTTTAGTTTTAAAATAAAAACACATGTCTGTAGTATCTGACGAGATAAAAACTAGTTTAGTTTTAAAATAAAAACACGTGTCATACAAACACGTGTCTGTAGTATCTGACGAGATTAAAACTAGTTTAGTTTTAAAATAAAAACACGTGTCTGTAGTATCTGACGAGATAAAAACTAGTTTAGTTTTAAAATAAAAACACGTGTCTATAGTATCTGACGAGATAAAAACTAGTTTAGTTTTAAAATAAAAACACGTGTCTGTAGTATCTGACGAGATAAAAACTAGTTTAGTTTTAAAATAAAAACACGTCTGTAGTATCTGACGAGATAAAAACTAGTTTAGTTTTAAAATAAAAACGCGTGTCTGTAGTATCTGACGAGCTGGGCGATATGGAAAAAATCATATATCACGATATGGACTTTTTTATATCACGATAACGATATATATCACGATATATACAACACGATGTGTCTGTTGTGTACAGGAAAATTTTGGACCAAAGTAGAAAAGGAGTTTCTAGTTTCCAGTCTGTGAAAGCTGCACAAGTGTGCAGAACACGTGTCTGTAGTATCTGACGAGATAGAACACGTGTCTGTAGTATCTGACGAGATAGAACACGTGTCTGTAGTATCTGACGAGATAAAAAAACTAGTTTAGTTTTAAAATAAAAACACGTGTCTGTAGTATCTGACGAGATAAAAACTAGTTTAGTTTTAAAATAAAAACACGTGTCTGTAGTATCTGACGAGATAAAACTAGTTTAGTTTTAAAATAAAAACACGTGTCTGTAGTATCTGACAAGATTAAAACTAGTTTAGTTTTAAAATAAAAACACGTGTCTGTAGTATCTGACGAGATAAAAACTAGTTTAGTTTTAAAATAAAAACACGTGTCTGTAGTATCTGACGAGATTAAAACTAGTTTAGTTTTAAAATAAAAACACGTGTCTGTAGTATCTGACGAGATTAAAACTAGTTTAGTTTTAAAATAAAAACACGTGTCTGTAGTATCTGACGAGATTAAAACTAGTTTAGTTTTAAAATAAAAACACGTGTCTGTAGTATCTGACGAGATAAAAACTAGTTTAGTTTTAAAATAAAAACACGTGTCTGTAGTATCTGACAAGATAAAAACTAGTTTAGTTTTAAAATAAAAACACGTGTCTGTAGTATCTGACGAGATTAAAACTAGTTTAGTTTTAAAATAAAAACACGTGTCTGTAGTATCTGACGAGATTAAAACTAGTTTAGTTTTAAAATAAAAACACGTGTCTGTAGTATCTGACGAGATTAAAACTAGTTTAGTTTTAAAATAAAAACACGTGTCTGTAGTATCTGACGAGATAAAAACTAGTTTAGTTTTAAAATAAAAACACGTGTCTGTAGTATCTGACGAGATTAAAACTAGTTTAGTTTTAAAATAAAAACACGTGTCTGTAGTATCTGACGAGATAAAAACTAGTTTAGTTTTAAAATAAAAACACGTGTCTGTAGTATCTGACGAGATAAAAACTAGTTTAGTTTTAAAATAAAAACACGTGTCTGTAGTATCTGACGAGATAAAAACTAGTTTAGTTTTAAAATAAAAACACGTCTGTAGTATCTGACGAGATAAAAACTAGTTTAGTTTTAAAATAAAAACGCGTGTCTGTAGTATCTGACGAGCTGGGCGATATGGAAAAAATCATATATCACGATATGGACTTTTTTATATCACGATAACGATATATATCACGATATATACAACACGATGTGTCTGTTGTGTACAGGAAAATTTTGGACCAAAGTAGAAAAGGAGTTTCTAGTTTCCAGTCTGTGAAAGCTGCACAAGTGTGCAGAACACGTGTCTGTAGTATCTGACGAGATAGAACACGTGTCTGTAGTATCTGACGAGATAGAACACGTGTCTGTAGTATCTGACGAGATAGAACACGTGTCTGTAGTATCTGACGAGATAAAACACGTGTTTAGTTTGAAAAGAAAAACACGTGTCTGTAGTATCTGACGAGATAAAAAACTAGTTTAGTTTTAAAATAAAAACACGTGTCTGTAGTATCTGACGAGATAAAAACTAGTTTAGTTTTAAAATAAAAACACGTGTCTGTAGTATCTGACGAGATAAAAACTAGTTTAGTTTTAAAATAAAAACACGTGTCTGTAGTATCTGACAAGATTAAAACTAGTTTAGTTTTAAAATAAAAACACGTGTCTGTAGTATCTGACAAGATTAAAACTAGTTTAGTTTTAAAATAAAAACACGTGTCTGTAGTATCTGACGAGATTAAAACTAGTTTAGTTTTAAAATAAAAACACGTGTCTGTAGTATCTGACAAGATTAAAACTAGTTTAGTTTTAAAATAAAAACACGTGTCTGTAGTATCTGACGAGATAAAAACTAGTTTAGTTTTAAAATAAAAACACGTGTCTGTAGTATCTGACAAGATTAAAACTAGTTTAGTTTTAAAATAAAAACACGTGTCTGTAGTATCTGACGAGATTAAAACTAGTTTAGTTTTAAAATAAAAACACGTGTCTGTAGTATCTGACGAGATAAAAACTAGTTTAGTTTTAAAATAAAAACACGTGTCTGTAGTATCTGACAAGATTAAAACTAGTTTAGTTTTAAAATAAAAACACGTGTCTGTAGTATCTGACGAGATTAAAACTAGTTTAGTTTTAAAATAAAAACACGTGTCTGTAGTATCTGACGAGATAAAAACTAGTTTAGTTTTAAAATAAAAACACGTGTCTGTAGTATCTGACGAGATTAAAACTAGTTTAGTTTTAAAATAAAAACACGTGTCTGTAGTATCTGACGAGATTAAAACTAGTTTAGTTTTAAAATAAAAACACGTGTCTGTAGTATCTGACGAGATAAAAACTAGTTTAGTTTTAAAATAAAAACACGTGTCTGTAGTATCTGACGAGATTAAAACTAGTTTAGTTTTAAAATAAAAACACGTGTCTGTAGTATCTGACGAGATAAAAACTAGTTTAGTTTTAAAATAAAAACACGTGTCTGTAGTATCTGACGAGATTAAAACTAGTTTAGTTTTAAAATAAAAACACGTGTCTGTAGTATCTGACGAGATTAAAACTAGTTTAGTTTTAAAATAAAAACACGTGTCTGTAGTATCTGACGAGATAAAAACTAGTTTAGTTTTAAAATAAAAACACGTGTCTGTAGTATCTGACGAGATTAAAACTAGTTTAGTTTTAAAATAAAAACACGTGTCTGTAGTATCTGACGAGATTAAAACTAGTTTAGTTTTAAAATAAAAACACGTGTCTGTAGTATCTGACGAGATTAAAACTAGTTTAGTTTTAAAATAAAAACACGTGTCTGTAGTATCTGACGAGATTAAAACTAGTTTAGTTTTAAAATAAAAACACGTGTCTGTAGTATCTGACGAGATTAAAACTAGTTTAGTTTTAAAATAAAAACACGTGTCTGTAGTATCTGACGAGATTAAAACTAGTTTAGTTTTAAAATAAAAACACGTGTCTGTAGTATCTGACGAGATTAAAACTAGTTTAGTTTTAAAATAAAAACACGTGTCTGTAGTATCTGACAAGATTAAAACTAGTTTAGTTTTAAAATAAAAACACGTGTCTGTAGTATCTGACGAGATTAAAACTAGTTTAGTTTTAAAATAAAAACACGTGTCTGTAGTATCTGACGAGATTAAAACTAGTTTAGTTTTAAAATAAAAACACGTGTCTGTAGTATCTGACAAGATTAAAACAAGTTTAGTTTTAAAATAAAAACACGTGTCTGTAGTATCTGACAAGATTAAAACAAGTTTAGTTTTAAAATAAAAACACGTGTCTGTAGTATCTGACGAGATTAAAACTAGTTTAGTTTTAAAATAAAAACACGTGTCTGTAGTATCTGACGAGATTAAAACTAGTTTAGTTTTAAAATAAAAACACGTGTCTGTAGTATCTGACAAGATTAAAACAAGTTTAGTTTTAAAATAAAAACACGTGTCTGTAGTATCTGACAAGATTAAAACAAGTTTAGTTTTAAAATAAAAACACGTGTCTGTAGTATCTGACAAGATTAAAACAAGTTTAGTTTTAAAATAAAAACACGTGTCTGTAGTATCTGACAAGATTAAAACAAGTTTAGTTTTAAAATAAAAACACGTGTCTGTAGTATCTGACAAGATTAAAACAAGTTTAGTTTTAAAATAAAAACACGTGTCTGTAGTATCTGACAAGATTAAAACAAGTTTAGTTTTAAAATAAAAACACGTGTCTGTAGTATCTGACAAGATTAAAACAAGTTTAGTTTTAAAATAAAAACACGTGTCTGTAGTATCTGACGAGATTAAAACTAGTTTAGTTTTAAAATAAAAACACGTGTCTGTAGTATCTGACAAGATTAAAACAAGTTTAGTTTTAAAATAAAAACACGTGTCTGTAGTATCTGACGAGATTAAAACTAGTTTAGTTTTAAAATAAAAACACGTGTCTGTAGTATCTGACAAGATTAAAACTAGTTTAGTTTTAAAATAAAAACACGTGTCTGTAGTATCTGACAAGATTAAAACTAGTTTAGTTTTAAAATAAAAACACGTGTCTGTAGTATCTGACAAGATTAAAACAAGTTTAGTTTTAAAATAAAAACACGTGTCTGTAGTATCTGACGAGATTAAAACTAGTTTAGTTTTAAAATAAAAACACGTGTCTGTAGTATCTGACAAGATTAAAACAAGTTTAGTTTTAAAATAAAAACACGTGTCTGTAGTATCTGACAAGATTAAAACTAGTTTAGTTTTAAAATAAAAACACGTGTCTGTAGTATCTGACAAGATTAAAACAAGTTTAGTTTTAAAATAAAAACACGTGTCTGTAGTATCTGACAAGATTAAAACAAGTTTAGTTTTAAAATAAAAACACGTGTCTGTAGTATCTGACAAGATTAAAACAAGTTTAGTTTTAAAATAAAAACACGTGTCTGTAGTATCTGACGAGATTAAAACTAGTTTAGTTTTAAAATAAAAACACGTGTCTGTAGTATCTGACGAGATTAAAACTAGTTTAGTTTTAAAATAAAAACACGTGTCTGTAGTATCTGACGAGATTAAAACTAGTTTAGTTTTAAAATAAAAACACGTGTCTGTAGTATCTGACGAGATTAAAACTAGTTTAGTTTTAAAATAAAAACACGTGTCTGTAGTATCTGACGAGATTAAAACTAGTTTAGTTTTAAAATAAAAACACGTGTCTGTAGTATCTGACAAGATTAAAACTAGTTTAGTTTTAAAATAAAAACACGTGTCTGTAGTATCTGACAAGATTAAAACAAGTTTAGTTTTAAAATAAAAACACGTGTCTGTAGTATCTGACAAGATTAAAACTAGTTTAGTTTTAAAATAAAAACACGTGTCTGTAGTATCTGACGAGATTAAAACAAGTTTAGTTTTAAAATAAAAACACGTGTCTGTAGTATCTGACGAGATTAAAACTAGTTTAGTTTTAAAATAAAAACACGTGTCTGTAGTATCTGACGAGATTAAAACTAGTTTAGTTTTAAAATAAAAACACGTGTCTGTAGTATCTGACGAGATTAAAACAAGTTTAGTTTTAAAATAAAAACACGTGTCTGTAGTATCTGACAAGATTAAAACTAGTTTAGTTTTAAAATAAAAACACGTGTCTGTAGTATCTGACGAGATTAAAACTAGTTTAGTTTTAAAATAAAAACACGTGTCTGTAGTATCTGACGAGATTAAAACTAGTTTAGTTTTAAAATAAAAACACGTGTCTGTAGTATCTGACGAGATTAAAACAAGTTTAGTTTTAAAATAAAAACACGTGTCTGTAGTATCTGACAAGATTAAAACTAGTTTAGTTTTAAAATAAAAACACGTGTCTGTAGTATCTGACGAGATTAAAACTAGTTTAGTTTTAAAATAAAAACACGTGTCTGTAGTATCTGACGAGATTAAAACAAGTTTAGTTTTAAAATAAAAACACGTGTCTGTAGTATCTGACAGATTAAAACTAGTTTAGTTTTAAAATAAAAACACGTGTCTGTAGTATCTGACGAGATTAAAACTAGTTTAGTTTTAAAATAAAAACACGTGTCTGTAGTATCTGACAAGATTAAAACTAGTTTAGTTTTAAAATAAAAACACGTGTCTGTAGTATCTGACGAGATTAAAACAAGTTTAGTTTTAAAATAAAAACACGTGTCTGTAGTATCTGACAAGATTAAAACTAGTTTAGTTTTAAAATAAAAACACGTGTCTGTAGTATCTGACGAGATTAAAACTAGTTTAGTTTTAAAATAAAAACACGTGTCTGTAGTATCTGACAAGATTAAAACTAGTTTAGTTTTAAAATAAAAACACGTGTCTGTAGTATCTGACAAGATTAAAACTAGTTTAGTTTTAAAATAAAAACACGTGTCTGTAGTATCTGACGAGATTAAAACTAGTTTAGTTTTAAAATAAAAACACGTGTCTGTAGTATCTGACGAGATTAAAACTAGTTTAGTTTTAAAATAAAAACACGTGTCTGTAGTATCTGACGAGATTAAAACTAGTTTAGTTTTAAAATAAAAACACGTGTCTGTAGTATCTGACAAGATTAAAACTAGTTTAGTTTTAAAATAAAAACACGTGTCTGTAGTATCTGACAAGATTAAAACAAGTTTAGTTTTAAAATAAAAACACGTGTCTGTAGTATCTGACAAGATTAAAACAAGTTTAGTTTTAAAATAAAAACACGTGTCTGTAGTATCTGACGAGATAAAAACAAGTTTAGTTTTAAAATAAAAACACGTGTCTGTAGTATCTGACAAGATTAAAACAAGTTTAGTTTTAAAATAAAAACACGTGTCTGTAGTATCTGACAAGATTAAAACAAGTTTAGTTTTAAAATAAAAACACGTGTCTGTAGTATCTGACGAGATTAAAACTAGTTTAGTTTTAAAATAAAAACACGTGTCTGTAGTATCTGACGAGATTAAAACTAGTTTAGTTTTAAAATAAAAACACGTGTCTGTAGTATCTGACGAGATTAAAACTAGTTTAGTTTTAAAATAAAAACACGTGTCTGTAGTATCTGACGAGATAAAAACTAGTTTAGTTTTAAAATAAAAACACGTGTCTGTAGTATCTGACAAGATTAAAACTAGTTTAGTTTTAAAATAAAAACACGTGTCTGTAGTATCTGACGAGATTAAAACTAGTTTAGTTTTAAAATAAAAACACGTGTCTGTAGTATCTGACGAGATTAAAACTAGTTTAGTTTTAAAATAAAAACACGTGTCTGTAGTATCTGACGAGATTAAAACTAGTTTAGTTTTAAAATAAAAACACGTGTCTGTAGTATGTGACGAGATTAAAACTAGTTTAGTTTTAAAATAAAAACACGTGTCTGTAGTATGTGACGAGATGAAGCGCGACGCTTCTAGAACAGCTGGCAGCGCGTGCCTGTTCCAGAACCGCGCAGACAAATCGCTATTTTCCAAACTAAAGAACTTCCTGCGGGAACTTGCGGGACAGCTCAGCCAGCAACAAATATTTCAGCCAATATTCAAGAGGAGAACCGTGTTCCCTGCTAACAAATACACTTTCACTTCCGTGACGTTGGGCTTCATTTCGCAACATATGGCGACGAGTTTCAAGCAGCAGCTCCAGTTTGGAGTTGAACGAGAAAAACAAGATTTTGAACAATCACAATGTTAACTAGTGCCACGTTTTCAAAACCACGTTGGCTGAGAAAACTTTCATTTTACGACTCAACATCAGACAATGAGTTCATAAAAAATTTAAAAGAAGGTTTCATCCCACAAAAATTAATCAACCGTAAAACATACGTTACCGAAAATGTGCTCCGGAAGCATTCAAAGTTGGATAAAGATGTTAACTCGGCACACACTCGGCATTATCTACTTTCTGAGAGAAACACACGCGATCACTTCAGCGTTAACTCACTGCCTGCGCTCGGACACGCCTCTTTTATAAAGCCGAAGCACTACCCCACCACAGATCAATGCGCCGCAGCAAGACAAAAGGCATTTCTGACTCAAAACTATAACACAAATCACAGAACGTCATATAATTCAGGCAAAATAAATTATTTACATTTTTACCTCAAACTGCAAACACTTGTCTTCAGTGGACTGCGCAGTTGAAAATCGTAACGCTTTTTTGTACCAATACGGGAAACAAAGCTTCTGATTGGTCGAAGAAGTTTTTGTGCGTTGCCTAGCAACCAGAATTTTTTTTCTAGCTTTATTGAACTATTGAACACCACTTCAGAACAAAGGAACATAAGAACAAAATAACAAATGACAATCTCAAATTAAAGTGATACATGTCAGTGGCGATTTTAGACTCTTTTTGGTACGTTGAAGCTTTAGGGCCACAATAAGAAAAAAATATTAAAAGCAATAAAATTATGAGAAAGTCAGAGTCAGCGTTTCTTTACAGAGATTGGAACCTACGCCACTGCGTTGGGGGGTGTTTGGGGGCATTCCCATCTCGACCACCATGTTTCCTGTCCTCAGAAAAAAACTGTGGTGTTTATCTAGTGCAGGGGTCACCAACCTTTTCGAACCTGAGAGCTACTTCGTGGGTACGGAGTCATACAAAGGGCACCAATTTCAAAGTCAAAGTCAACTTTATTGTCAGAACTGCAATGTGTACAGGACATACACAGGATTGAAATTTTTGATTGAAATCCCTTGGTGCAACAGTAACCATTTAAACACTAAACAATTAATAAACAAGCATAAAATGAAATAATAAAAGTTTAGTACTGTCCTGAGTTTTTTGCATAGTAGTTTTTCATAGTAGTAAAAAAGTATAAAAAGTTTCACCAACACCAAAACACCAACATTTAATAAACATAATCATAAAATGAAATAGAGTGTAATACTGTCCTGAGTTTTTTCATAGTAGTTTTCCATAGTAGTATAAAAGTATAAAAACAGGGTATATGCAGAAATTCTAGAGTTGAATTTAACACCTTTTAATACCTTTTTAATAGCATCAAAATATTTTTTAATACCATCACGGCACCGAGCTGTAACCGTAGCGGCAACCTGTTGTACTTCAGTTCCATGCAACTAATTGTAAAGTGATAAGATTACTGTCATTTTCTTCCTAAACTTTGGTAGTAAATGTAGTTTTATAACAATTACTGGATACAGTACATCAATTTGCTTCTTGCCTCAATAAAAGCACTGACCTATTTGTTATTTAAATCTAACCCAAGAGAAAAAGTTTAATTGTTCCCACACACAGCATATCTCTAATGGCAAACAAAAAACTGTAAACTTGAAAACAGAACAGTTTAGTTAAAATAATTCAACACTGAACACATGCATAATTCAAAAAGAGAGGGAGAAAAATAATAACTACTGTATTTTTCATCCTGTAAGTTGCAGTTTTTTGCATAATTTACATGCCTTGCAACTTATAGGACGAAGTGACATATTTATAGATTTTTTCCCCCCATATTTATAAACCATTTGACTGAAATATGACCGTTTCCATTCATTCTGACTGAAAAAAAAAACCTGCAGTTCCTGATGGCCCCATAGGGTATGGCATGCTGTTGGCTGTTGTATCATGTAATAGGAAAACGTGCCTTTAATGACAAATTAAAAAAAGTTCAAGACAAAAACAACTGGACTTTATTTATTATACTATTTATTATACTATTATACTATACTTTTTTTTTATTGCACTTTTTAGAATTCACCATGTCCTGGATGACTGAGAATCTTCACTAGCTATTAATGACCCAATCGGCCTGCCATACTCTCCCCACCTCTCTGCTCACTGCTTCAATCCAGCAGCCAGCTGCACCGCCCCGGCGAAATGCAGCTAATTTCACCATTAAAGTGCATTTATTAAGAAAATGATAGACAGAAACACACCTCTGCTATAATTTCGAGCTAACAAATAATTGTTTAGGTATTTTTCTTGTTAAATGACGGCGAAACGAGCCGCGCTCCTTTTTCCTGTTTTCACCGCTGAGCGATCACGGTGCACACAGGCAGCGACACTTTTTAAAAAAAATAAAGCCGATTTAACCATTAAAGTACATTTATTAAGAAAACGTTAGACTGAGACACACCTTTTGCTATAATTTCGAGCTAACAAACAATTGTTTAGGTAAATTTCTTGTTAAATGTCGGAAGATAAAGCCGCGCTCCTCTTTCCTGTTTCTTTTTACAGACATGATCAGCCTCGGCCAGCTGTAGCAGGTGCGCGTGCACACTGACTGACGATATGACGTCTTTGTTTGAGCTAAGGTCCTACTTGGAACATAAAATTAGAAAAGATAAATAAATTCACAGACCTTTTTTAAGACGCCAGAAAGGGAAAAATATAGTTGTGTAGGTTTTAAAAATTTAATACCTCGTCAGATGACGTTTATTACTTTTTAATACTTTTTAATGGCCTTAATTTGTGTTAATTTCATTTACTACCTTTTACTACCTTTTACAACCCCGCGGATACCCTGAAAAAGTTTCACCAACACCAAAAATGAAATAGGGTGTAATACTGTCCCGAAGTATAAAGTATAAAAAGTATATCTATAAAATAAATGAAGGTTCTGGCATTTGACATTTGTAAAGAGTGACAAAGCAGCATATGGGGTTAATGTACACAGTATATGTATGAGGTAGTTGATATTGGTATAGAAACAAAGTGGCATTATGCAATAAGGCTAGTAAAAAGAATATATACTGTATATCAGCAGTAGTGTAGATATAAAAAGTCTAGATGTAAACAGTAGTAATAAATGTAAACAGTAGTAATAAATGTCAACAGTAAATGTAAACAGTAGTATGACTATAGGCAGTAATGTAATACAAACATTAGTGCAAATATGAGAAGTAGTGCAAACTGAATGAGCACATGACCGTGAGTTGAGTGAATAACCCGTATTGATGACACAGAGTCCAGTGTTAAAAACTTTGTGTTGTGTGGTAATGTGTGAAAGTTTTTTGTGTTAAGGCAGTACAAGTGGGAGGGAGGGCAGAGCAGGCAGAGTGTTTAGCATCCTGACTGCCTGATGAACAGAGCTGTCTCTCAGTCTGCTGGTTCGAGCCTGGAGACTCCTCAGTCTCCTCCCTGATGGCAGCAGTCTAAAGCGGCTGTGTAGTGGGTGTGTGGGATCACCTGCCATGCAGTGGGCTTTCCGAGTTAGGCGGTTGATGTGTAAGTCCTGTAGTGAGGGGAAGGAGGTGCCGACAATTTATAAAACAACTCTTCGGAAATAACAAAGCGTAAATTGAAAAAAATGTATAATAAACATATTTTTAAGAACATATTTTTAAGATAGACATTTTAAAATATATATAAATACAAAAAAGAATAACAACTGAATAAAATGACATTTTAAATGCAGCTTAGTAGTGAGTTGTGCTATTTTTAAAACAGGTCCGGGGGCAACTCAAATGGTCCTTGGGGGCACCCGGGTGCCCGCGGGCACCATGTTGGTGACCCTGGTCTAGTGTTACCACTGTATCCTTTAATGGTCTAAACCACATATGTCAAAGTGGCGGCCCGCTTGCCAGATCCGGCCCGCGAAGCAATTATTTATGGCCCCCTGGATGATATTTAATAACTATTAGAGCCGGCCCGCAAGCCACAGAACACCGGCAGCAGGCTCTCAGCTGTTAACAAGGTGAAATGTCCGCTGCTAAGCTTCATTCTAACTCCGGCAGAAGTGGTGGAGGTGACATATCCGTTGCTCAGCTTCATTCTAACTCCGGCAGAAGTGGTGGATGTGGGGGGTGGGAGGAGTGACAATATTCCAATGCGCAGCAACGCTTTCCTCAGCCCTCCCCATCTTGTTTTCTCACAGACATAGTCTCGCAAGTTTTGGGTGCGGTGACTCACGAGACTTTAAGACAGCAGTGGAGCTATCGGTGCGTGAGAGCGCTGTGGAGTGAATGTCAGTACGCTGTAAACATGGATGCAAAACTATACCATACCATACCATACCATTTTATTTATAAAGCACTTTAAACAGGAACAAGTCCACACCAAAGTGCTGGACAAACAAACACGCAACAGGCAACACAGACAATGAAGTACAACACGAAAAACATAAAAACATTGCAGATCATAAATCAAACGATCCAATACAAATCAGCTGGCATTGAAAGCAATGGAGTAGTAGTGAGTTTTTAACCGGGATTTGAAAACCGAGAGGGAGGGGGCCTGTTTGATGAGCAGCGGTAACTCGTTCCAGAGTCTTGGGCCTGCTACAGAGAACGCCCTGTCACCCCTGCGCTTAAGGCGAGTTTCTGGAACTATTAAGAGTACCTGATCCTCTGACCTCAAAGCACGTGGAGGGACATATGGGTGTATCAGATCACTAGCGAACAAGCAAACGAAAACTTACTATTTTCACACAGAGTGGGAGGAGGAGTATTTTTTTGTTTATTCTAATTTGAAGTCTATTTGCCTCATCTGTAATTCGAGCGTTGCCTTGCCCAAAAAGTGTAACTTGGAGCGGCATTTCAAGATGACGTACAAACGGTGAGACAGCTGTCCCTCCTAAAAGCTCTTTACGGACTCAGAACATGCGGGAGCTATCTTGCAACCCAGCAATCGATCTTCACTCGGCCCAGCACAAAAGGTAAACTGCTACGATCGCCTCCTACCGTGTTAGCTGCATCCTGGCTCAACATAAGAAGTATTTCAGTGATGGAGAAGTTATGAAAGAAGCGTTTATAATTCTGCATTATTCACATGAATTATTGATCATAAGTGTTTATTGAGGCTTTATTTAATATTTTATTTAATTCATTTATTCATTCATTTAAAAGAGACAAAATAAAACAAATTCATCAAAAAAAAAAAACATTGAATGAAAAGAGTGCAGAAAGAAGAAAAAAAAACTTATATCATCTCCTTATAATAAACATTGAACCAGTCAGGCCCTTGGCTTGTAGCAAATTTGTTTTTTTGGCCCTCAGTGTATTTGACTTTGACACCCCTGGTCCAGAGCCATATATATAGAGAGTTCTGACACTCTTTGAAGTCGCCGACAGGCGGTCAATAGTTCCAAACAACGGCTATGGAAACCTTGTGGAGCTGCGCCCTCTGGCGGCGACAGAGCGCTACTGCAGACAGCTTCAGTCTGTAACCAGAGCCATGGCTCTGCATGGAACGAATCGCTCCCTCCATGACCCACGTGACTTCCGCATTCCATTCTTACAACGGAACTCGATGGAAGTGTCGCAACTCTCACTTTATATGGCTCTGCCCTGGTCTAAACAAAGTGGACTATATTGTGACAAACTTCTCCCAGATGACCAAAAAAAAAAACGCTACATGAAAAAAAAATGGGAAAAATTGGAAATGTCGCCCGTTTGAAAAAAATAATAATAATAAGGAGCAGAGACCCTGAGTAATATTTGCCTCCACTGACATTCTCAGTCATTTTAGCAGACCTGGGGCCTCATGTATCAACCGTGCGTGCGCACAAAAACATTGCGCACGTCACTTTCCACGCAAAACCCCGTATGTAACAAAAATGAAATGAACGTGAATATCTGCGCATCCAAGTACATTTCCACGCCAGCTCCCCTGCTGGCGTACGCACGTTTCTGTGGTTATTGTTCCTTTGGCGACACTTACAGGTGATTCGAGAAACTGAAGCCCCACAATCTGTGGTTGACTTTAAGAGCGGCTTGAAGACCTTTCTTTTCAACCGAGCATACTATACTCCTCATGATTCTACTTTTGATCATAGCTGACACTGTTGTTGATTTTAATTGTTTTATTATTTGTTTTATTGACATTTAATTCTGTTGCACCTTGTAGCACTTTGAGATTTCCATTAATGAAAAGTGCGTTATAAATTGAATTCATTATTATTATTATTATTATTATTATTATCGGTGGGCGGAATACTTCGAAGACCTCCTCAATCCTACTGGCACGTCTTCCACTGAGGAAGCAGAGCCTGGGGACTTTGGGTCGGGTTCTCCGATCTCTGGTGCTGAGGTCGCCGAGGTGGTTAAAAAGCTCCGCGGTGGCAAGGCTCCGGGGGTGGATGAGATTCGCCCGGAGTTCCTTAGGGCTCTGGATGTTGTAGGGTTGTGTTGGCTTACGCGACTCTGCAATATCGCGTGGACATCGGGGGCAGTTCCCTTGGATTGGCAGACTGGGGTGGTGGTTCCCCTATTTAAAAAGGGGGACCGTAGGGTGTGTTCCAACTATAGGGGGATCACACTCTTAAGCCTCCCTGGTAAGGTCTATTCAGGGGTTCTGGAGAGGAGGGTCCGTCGGATAGTCGAACCTCGGATTCAGGAGGAGCAGTGTGGTTTTCGTCCTGGTCGTGGAACACTGGACCAGCTCTACACCCTCAGCAGGGTCCTGGAGGGTGCGTGGGAGTTTGCCCAACCAGTTTACATGTGTTTTGTGGACTTGGAGAAGGCATTCGACCGCGTCCCTCGGGGGGTTCTGTGGGGGGTACTCCGGGAGTATGGGGTACCAGGCCCTTTGATAAGGGCTGTTAGGTCCCTGTACGACCGGTGTCAGAGCTTGGTCCGCATTGCCGGCAGTAAGTCAGGCTCGTTTCCGGTGAGAGTTGGACTCCGCCAAGGTTGCCCTTTGTCACCGATTCTGTTCATAACTTTTATGGACAGAATTTCTAGGCGCAGCCAAGGTGTTGAGAGGATCCGTTTTGGTGACCTTAGAATCGCTTCTCTGTTTTTTGCAGATGATGTGGTCCTACTGGCTTCATCAGTTCGTGATTTACAACTTTCACTGGAGCGGTTTGCAGCCGAGTGTGATGCGGCCGGGATGAGGATCAGTTCCTCCAAATCCGAGGCCATGGTCTTGAGCCGGAAAAGGGTAGCATGCCCTCTCCGGGTCGGGGAGGAGGTCCTGCCCCAAGTGGAGGAGTTTAAGTATCTCGGGATCTTGTTCACGAATGAGGGAAAACTGGAGCGTGAGATCGATAGGCGGATAGGTGCAGCGTCCGCAGTGAAGCGGGCGCTGTACCGGTCTGTCGTGGTGAAGAGAGAGCTGAGTCAAAAGGCAAAGCTCTCAATTTACCGATCGATCTACGTTCCCACCCTCATCTATGGTCATGAGCTTTGGGTTATGACCGAAAGAACAAGATCTCGGATACAAGCGGCTGAAATGAGTTTTCTCCGCAGGGTGGCTGGACTCTCCCTTAGAGATAGGGTGAGAAGCTCAGTCATCCGGGAGGGACTCGGAGTAGAGCCGCTGCTTCTCCACATCGAGAGGAGCCAGTTGAGGTGGCTCGGGCATCTGGTTAGGATGCCTCCTGGACGCCTCCCTGGTGAGGTGTTCCGGGCACGTCCCACCGGGAGGAGACCCAGAGGAAGACCCAGGACGCGCTGGAGGGACTATGTTTCTCGGCTGGCCTGGGAACGCCTTGGGATTCCCCCGGAGGAACTGCTCCAAGTGGCTGGGGAGAGGGAAGTCTGGGCCTCCCTACTTAGGCTTGCTACCCCCGCGACCCGACCCCGGATAAGCGGAAGAAGATGGATGGATGGATGGATTATTATTAACTGTTCATGATGTGAAAATGATTAATATTCCCACCAAACACACGATTAACAAGTATTACATCCACATGACGCAGTGAAATAAAGGACGCGCAGTTGTGCAAAGAATAAATTTAACAGGAACGGATTCATTCAGCCTTACTGGAGAATATAATAAATAGTGTAACACGCAGAGCATTTATTTATAAACAGATATAATTTTCTGATCTAGGATATGGCTTATCAGCCGTTTTCAGAAATAATCATTTTTCAGTTTGGCACTGCTGCGCTCTGGAGCAACACATGCAGGAGCCGTGCATCACGCGTGCAGAAGCAGCGATCAAACTGTTCCACAGGAGCTTTCCTGAGGGAGCTGGCAGGCCGATCAGGGCAGTCCAGTCCACACAAAGCCTGATCATATTTAATGGAATGTCTCATCCATATGATTCCAAAGGCTGAGTGGTCGCGCTTTGGAGCGCGCGCGCACCCACGCCGGTGTTACACGGCAGTGGAGGTGTTTAATAATCTGCGTTTATTGTAGATTTCTCCAAAATGACACGTGAAAGTACACCATATATAACTTGTAGGAGAGTAAAGGCTTCACAGACAAACAGATTGCGCACAATGTGGCGCGCGCAGCGTTTGGAGACTCCAACATCAGTCATGTCATGAAAACCCTCCACTGAGACGCACAGACCCGTTTCTTCATATCATCTATTAAATAAACAAAGATCTATGTTCAACCAAACATCTAAGTTCCTCTGTGTTTACAGTAATTATGGTAATAAACCCGTGCGCAAAGTTAATATTTTCACTCAGAATGAATGGATGAGCTGGCGCACCAAAGCAGGGTGTGCGCGCACACACAAATCCGACACACAATCACTCGTTCTTTGTGTGATGAACACATTTTATTACTATTCTTACTTAGGATTATTTTCCTCACTCATATTATATTAAATTCATTATTTTCCTGAATCTAGAAATAATTTCTGATCGCGCAGGGATCAAACAAACATGTCCTTCACACATGCAGGAAGTAATTTGCATCTGTTTAACATATGTAAATGAAGGCGTGTCAGGGGAGGTGTCTCACGTGCGCTCAGTTCCACGTTGGTTGTGATGTACAAAAGGAATGTGCGTGGATTCCGGTGTACGCACAGTTTGATACATCTGGATTTTTTTGTGCGTACACACTTTTCTGGATTTGACCGTACGTCACTTTTCAGTAGGAAATCCACGCAAGTCTTTGTACATGAGGCCCCTGGTCTGTCTCAGTGCTTACACCGTAAATAGTTTTAAGAATTGCTAGTCTCTGGGAGAGCTTGTCCAATCTATGAAAAGCTGGGTAGACGATTTGGACATTTTTAATGACCCCAGATTGTAAATACAGTACGTTGAAAAGAACTGAGCTCATGGGAGTCAATGAAAGATGAGATATTGCAAGAGTCCTACAAATCCTCAGCACCTTCCTCCAACATCTGCAATATTTGCAACAAACTCTGAATATCGCTGTTTAGAATGCAGCAGGACTAGTGTTTTTTGCCAGACATGCCAGACATAGGAATGTATGTTTATTTGGTGAGAAAATACACCAAAATTCTTTGCACCTTCCAGAGAAATGGAATGTAAGGTATTTTTCATGAAATGTACTTATGAAAGTTTAATTTCTGACTTACTAAGTTCTTAATTGTATTAAAAAATGTATTTGTCCTTTTCTTGTCTCTTTAGAAAACCTACTATGAGGCGGCTTGTCTGCAGTTAGTTCTGCATTTAAGTGGGGATCACAGTACCCATGGAGCATACTCAAGAGATCTCAAAGTTTTTGTGAACACAGGTTTGTTTATACAATATTGAATCATTAATAAGATTACAGTTTTTACAAATTTTCAAATATATGTAAACTAAATGTTGGTGTTCACGTAATGACTGTATTAACCTTGTGCCACCTGAATTATTCTTTAAGAGATTGCTTGCTTCACACTCGGGTGAAGAGAGGGGCGGAGCTGTCAACTGACCACTACCTGGTGATGAGTTGGCTCCGATGGTGGGGGAGGATGCCGGTCAGACCTGGCAGGCCCAAACCTATTGTGAGGGTCTGCTGGGAACGTCTGGCAGAGTCTCCCGTAAGACGGAGCTTTAACTCCCACCTCCGAGAAAGCTTTGAACACGTTCCGAGGGAGGCGGGGGACATTGAGCCCGAGTGGGCCATGTTCCGTGCCTCTATTGTCGAGGCAGCTTATCGGAGTTGTGGCCGCAAGGTTGTTGGTGCCTGTCGTGGTGGCAACCCTCGAACCCGGTGGTGGACACCGGCGGTGAGGGATGCTGTCAAGCTGAAGAAGGAGTCCTATTGGGCCTTTTTGGCCTGTGGGACCCCGGAAGCAGCAGATAGGTACCGGCAGTCCAAGCGGCATGCGGCTCGGGTGGTTGCTGAGGCAAAAACTCGGGCGTGGGAGGAGTTCGGAGAGGCCATGGAGAATGACTTCCGTACGGCTTCGAGGCGATTCTGGTCCACCATCCGGCGTCTCAGGGGGGGAAAGCGGTACGCGACCAACACCATTTATGGTGGGGATGGCGTGCTGTTGACCTCAACTCGGGATGTTGTGAGTCGGTGGGCGGAATACTTCGAAGACCTCCTCAATCCTACTGGCACGTCTTCCACTGAGGAAGCGGAGCCTGGGGATTTTGGGTCGGGCTCTCCAATCTCTGGTGCTGAGGTCGCCAAGGTGGTTAAAAAGCTCCGTGGTGGCAGGGCTCCGGGGGTGGATGAGATTCGTCCTGAGTTCCTTAGGGCTCTGGATGTTGTGGGGTTGTGTTGGCTTACGCGACTCTGCAATATCGCGTGGACATCGGGGGCAGTTCCCTTGGATTGGCAGACTGGGGTGGTGGTTCCCCTATTCAAAAAGGGGGACCGTAGGGTGTGTTCCAACTATAGGGGGATCACACTCTTAAGCCTCCCTGGTAAGGTCTATTCAGGGGTTCTGGAGAGGAGGGTCCGTCGGATAGTCGAACCTCGGATTCAGGAGGAGCAGTGTGGTTTTCGTCCTGGTCGTGGAACACTAGACCAGCTCTACACCCTCAGCAGGGTCCTGGAGGGTGCGTGGGAGTTTGCCCAACCAGTTTACATGTGCTTTGTGGACTTGGAGAAGGCATTCGACCGCGTCCCTCGGGGGGTTCTGTGGGGGGTACTCCGGGAGTATGGGGTACCAGGCCCATTGATATGGGCTGTTAGGTCCCTGTACGACCGGTGTCAGAGCATGGTCCGCATCGCTGGCAGTAAGTCAGGCTCGTTTCCGGTGAGAGTTGGACTCCGCCAAGGTTGCCCTTTGTCACCGATTCTGTTCATAACTTTTATGGACAGAATTTCTAGGCGCAGCCAAGGTGTTGAGAGGATCCGTTTTGGTGGCCTTAGAATCGCTTCTCTGTTTTTTGCAGATGATGTGGTCCTATTGGCTTCATCAGATCGTGATCTACAGCTTTCGCTGGAGCGGTTTGCAGCTGAATGTGATGCGGCCGGGATGAGGATCAGTTCCTCCAAATCCGAGGCCATGGTCTTGAGCCGGAAAAGGGTAGCATGCCTTCTCCGGGTCGGGGAGGAGGTCCTGCCCCAAGTGGAGGAGTTTAAGTATCTCGGGGTCTTGTTCACGAATGAGGGAAAACTGGAGCGTGAGATCGATAGGCGGATAGGTGCAGCGTCCGCAGTGAAGCGGGTGCTGTACCGGTCTGTCGTGGTGAAGAGAGAGCTGAGTCAAAAGGCAAAGCTCTCAATTTACCGATCGATCTACGTTCCCACCCTCATCTATGGTCATGAGCTCTGGGTTATGACCGAAAGAACGAGATCTCGGATACAAGCGGCTGAAATGAGTTTTCTCCGCAGGGTGTCTGGACTCTCCCTTAGAGATAGGGTGAGAAGCTCAGTCATCCGGGAGGGACTCGGAGTAGAGCCGCTGCTTCTCCACATCGAGAGGAGCCAGTTGAGGTGGCTCGGGCATCTGGTTAGGATGCCTCCTGGACGCCTCCCTGGTGAGGTGTTCCGGGCATGTCCCACCGGGAGGAGACCCAGAGGAAGACCCAGGACACGCTGGAGGGACTATGTTTCTCGGCTGGCCTGGGAACGCCTTGGGATTCCCCCAGAGGAGCTGCTCCAAGTGGCTGGGGAGAGGGAAGTCTGGGCCTCCCTACTTAGGCTGCTACCCCCGCGACCCGACCCCGGATAAGCGGAAGAAAATGGATGGATGGATGGATGGATGGAGATTGCTTGCAATATATTTGGCATTACTCTTACACATTTGGTGTTATACTTGAATTGATGAGCCTAAAAACATAATAAAAACATGGTTAAAGGGGCAAGGCTGAGATGGTTCGGATATGTTTTGAGAAGGGATTCCATTGATCTGTTTTCTTTTGCTTATCCGGTGTTGGATCACCGGGGTAGCAGCATAAGTAGTGAGACCCAGACTTCCCTCTCCCCAACGGTCCAGCTCCTCCGGGTGAATCCTAAGGTGATCTTTTTAAATATATGTAAGCTAAATGTTGGTGTGCCACCTGAATTATTCTTTAAGAGATTGCTTGCAATATATTTGGCATTACTCTTACACATTTTGTGTTATACTTGAATTGATGAGCCTAAAAACATCATAAAAACATGGTTAAAGTGGCAAGGCTGAGATGGTTTGGACATGTTTTGAGAAGGGATTCCATTGATCTGTTTTCTTTTGCTTATCCGGTGTTGGATCACCGGGGTAGCAGCATATCGACCGATCTCTAAACTCTGCATTATAGCCAAGGTTTTTGAAAAATTGATAAACTCTCAGACAGTGATGTCATAGTTACATTGAAAAAGTAACTTAGTTAAGTTACTGATTAGTCTTTGGGAAAAGTAACTTAGTTAAGTTACTGATTACTTGATTTAGAAAGTAACTAAGATAGATTACTAAGTTACTTTATTAGTTACTTTCAGCAGCTGCTGACAAGAACCCTCTGTCACAATACATAAAAAATGTAAATGTATTAAAAAAATAATTAATAATAAAAATATTCAAAAACAAAATGGTCTTTCTTGACTTCATTAAACATAAATACTTGTTTTTATGAAACATAAAAGTCTGAGTTCATTAAACATAAATACTTTTTATAAAAAATAAGGCAATATTTCTTGATATATCATAAATGAAGGTTGAATGAATAAAGGAATACTTGCTTTATATAAAAAATAGTGTCTTTCTTGACTTCACTAAACAAATAATATTTTTACAAAAAAGTATTTCTGTAAATACTTTTAAAAATAAATAATATAATAAAGACATTCTTTCAACGTCAAAATCAGAGATTTTTATTTTTGGAAATTGTGTACACATGGGTCTTAGTTACATCCAAACAAACATATGCTCTTGAATGCATCGTGGATGCTACTGAACTGCCCGCATGCTGTGCATTCTCCTGACACAGAGCTGTTGTTGATGAGCTTGTTTGCGTAAATACCAGAAGAAACAAGACCAAATAATGTACAGTATTTGTATGTAAATACAAGAAGACCTATTGACAGACCTATTGTGCCGATTGATAGCTGCATATGCATCCAGCTGAAGCTGCCATCAACACCAGTTTCTACACAGCAGGAGGAAGGGGGGGGGACCTCCTGTCGCAGACAGTGCAGCTCTCTGCTTTGATCCGACCTGGAGAGGCTTACCGTATTTTCCGGTGGATAGGTCGCACCTTTTTATGTTTTTTTTTTCAAGGCCTGCAACCTATACAAAGGTGCGACTATATATGGCTTGTTATCACTTTCGGCGAAACAAATTTTTAAATCCAGCTCATTTCACAATTACGTTAATTTATTAAGGAAAAGTTCAGCTCAGACCATCCATCCATCCATCCATCCATCCATTTTCGTCCGCTTATCCGGGGTCGGGTCGCGGGGGTAGCAGCCTAAGTAGGGAGGCCCAGACTTCCCTCTCCCCAGCCACATGGAGCAGCTCCTCTGGGGGAATCCCAAGGCGTTCCCAGGCCAGCCGAGAAACATAGTCCCTCCAGCGTGTCCTGGGTCTTCCTCTGGGTCTCCTCCCGGTGGGACATGCCCGGAACACCTCACCAGGGAGGCGTCCAGGAGGCATCCTAACCAGATGCCCGAGCCACCTCAACTGGCTCCTCTCGATGTGGAGAAGCAGCGGCTCTACTCCGAGTCCCTCCCGGATGACTGAGCTTCTCACCCTATCTCTAAGGGAGAGTCCAGACACCCTGCGGAGAAAACTCATTTCAGCCGCTTGTATCCGAGATCTCAGCTCAGACATATATTTGTTATAATTTTTATCAAACAAATAATTGTTTTTAAGTGTTAATCTTCTTAAACGCCTTGCTGTGCGCTCCTGTGGCAGACATTTGCAGCAGAGCTAAACGTAGGTGCGACCTATACACCGGTGCGACATATCTTGGGATTTTTCCAATCTATTGGTGATAATTGGACACAGCCACAGCAGCTGACCAAATTTCCGCGTCTTTTTTTTAATCACTCCCCGGCCGAGACGCATTGAGGAAATAAAATAAAATTACAGTACTACAGAAAATGACAAAAAAGTAACGCACAATAATTTGGAGTGAGTAACTTTAATCTGATTACTGGATTTTGAAATAGCAACGCGTTAGATTACACGTTACTGAAAAAAGTGGTCCGACCAGAGTAACGCGTTACAAAGTAACGTGTTGCTGTTAGATTGCTGTAGATTACTGTTAGATTACTGTTAGACTGCCAATTACTGGTGTTGATGGCAGCTTCAGCTGGATGCGTTACAAAGTAATGCGTTACTGACATCATTGCTCTCAGATCAAAAATTATCTGGACTAATTTAACATCTTACCTCTCCATCAATCTGGTTTCAGGAAAAAACACAGCACAACAACTGCTTCTCTGAAGGTTCTTACTGATGTTGTTGAAGCATTGGATGCTAAGGATTATTGTGCTGCTCTTTTCCTAGACCTGTCTGAATCTTTTTACACTGTGGATCCTAACATATTGTGTCTTAAGCTCTCAGAAATCGGTTTCTCTGGTTGGTTGGTTGGTTGGTTTTCTAATTATCTGTCCGATCG
>JBBPBX010013021.1:0-21384 GCA_038048925.1 Garcialebias charrua
ATATATATAAGTACTTTAAACCAGAGCCAGTTAAAAACAGAGCCAGGTACTGTAATATTAATTTTCTGTGGTTTAAAAAGAAAAAAACATATATAATATAATCTACTTCTCTCCACTTTTCAAACTCAGGTTAATCTCTCTATTTACAGGGGATGCTATATGCCTGATGAAAAGTGGGTGAACCATTTGCAACATAACCGTTTTATCACATCCGCCAATTAATTGTAATTATTGCATGTCGCCGAAGGTAAAGGGACGTAAATATGGATGCTACGCACGTCATGTTTACTAATTCTGAAGTTATTGCCGAATTGGAGCCAACAAATGAAAAGGAAGATAAAGAGAGAAAAAAAAAAAAAAAAAACAGGCACATATTTTAATGAAGACCATTTACAACAAGTCTCTCTTGTAAATGAGTCCTCATGACTCAATGAGACTAATCTATATAAATAAAGGTTGAATGATCTTGCTGCTTTTCTGACGCAGAACTGTGACAACCACCGTGCGATGGTTGTCACATGACGTAAAAGTTGGCAGACTGGGGTTACTTTGGAAAACGTAAGATATGAATCCAATTTTGTACCACATGTGAAAGTGGCCCATTTGAACAGTGGTACTGTTTCTGAGGGATCTGAATAGTAAATGTTTGAGAAAAGGGTTTTTCTGGACTGGAATAGAGAAAGCCAGTAAACCTTAAAGGTGCTATATGTAGTTTTTGGAACACGCTGGAACTTAGAAAATTTTTGAACAGAGACACGTTTCCGGTCCCTCCCCCTTGCTCTCGGCTGAACTGCAGCTCAGCCTCCATAGCTCCGCCTCCACTGCATGTCCTGTCGCAGCCGCTGCGATGTTCTGTGTTTATATGTTAATAAAACGTTCTAAAAAATAAAATAAAAACATGGAGCGCTGGTCCAGCACACCAGAACACCAGGAAATCTGCAGAGCCTCGCGCAGCCACGTTGAACCCGAGTTTAATTCGCTCGTGACAAATTCATTCATTTCCTCATCATTTCAGTCATGGAGTCAGCGGAGGAGGAAGCGATCACTTGACTTTTGGCAAAAAAACAAAAGAAAAGTCCAGATCAGGGATGAAGAAGGGGAATTTAATACATTTGTGTCACATACAAAACAGTCCTGCATCGCTTTGCAATCCTTTGAACGAGAACGTGCGCGGATGCGCGCTGGGGCTGGGACAGGCGGGGGCGTGGGTTAGGGGCGTGAGAAGCTCTGTTTTTATTGGCTGGTTAAAAACTCTGTTTTTATTGGCTGGTTAACGGCGGGTCACTGTGGGTTTTTAGAAATGCTTTTAGTACCACCTGGAGAAGCAAGGGGACTATAGTTTTTTCAGAGATTACTTGTCTAACATCAGTCTGTCAGGAGATAGTGATAGAGTGAAAAAATATGTAAAAATATACATTTTTAGAAAAGTTACATATAGCAGCTTTAATGTTTTTGGTGCAAGATATTCAAGTGGGTAGGTTACACTGTGTAGAAGAAAGAGGTAGTTTTTTTCTTTCCCCAGGCAGCGCGGAGTGACTGATCCTGGCGAGCGGAGGGAGCAATTTTATCCACAACTAGGCCCAATGGTAGAGCCAGGAGGTGGCCAAGGCCACCATAGATAAATATTCAGCCACCTAAATCATTTGAGGAAACTATACTTTTAAGCAATATTAAAAACGGGCGGCCGTGGTGTAGCGGTAATGGCAGTCGTCTCCCGATCGGAAAGTTGGCGGTTCGACTCCCGGGACCCGCACCATGTGTCGTTGTGTCCTTGGGCAAGACACTTAACCCTGAGTTGCTCCCGGTAGGACTGGAAAGCACCTTGCATGGTAGTCTGCCGCCACCGGTTTATGAATGTGTGTAGCATTCAATATATGTGTAGCACTTTGAGATTTTCAGTAATGAAAAGTGCGTTATAAATTGAATTAATTATTATTATTATTATAAATTTGAAAGCATAGTTGGGGTCCGCAAATGATTAGGGCGGACGGTTTACACATACACTGCATATGGAGATGGCCATCTTGGATTTTGACATGGCAACCCATTTTTCGATAGTGCCCTTTCTTATGCCTACATGCAGCCACACATCAAACGGTAGTTGGTACCTCCCTTTTCTTGTCCAATTCTCCAGCTCACAAGAGGCACCAGACAAACAGAAGGAAAGTATTTCCAATGTCATTCTGCGACGGGGGACAAAAGCTTGGGTTTTTGACAAACAAACTGTCAGAAATTAACAGATATGAGTCACATATGTCAAAAAAGTTGGATTTGGACCACTTTGTAACAGTTTATTAACTTTTACGCTACACCGTTCCTTTAGCTTTTATTGCCTTGTGGATAAAGTTTGTTTTGTCTCATATTTTCACATCTAGGAATGAACTAAAACCCAAATGTTGGTGAGGTGTAGTGTTTTCTCTCCTCACCAGAAATGAGGAGTTCCTTTGGAAGCGAAGCAGCTGCCTTTGCTGCATCAGGCTCAGCCGCTTCCCTCTCCTACTCCTGAGCAGGATTTGCCGCACTCGTGCTGACGGACGCCGCTTTGGCCGCAGCCGCACCCGGTGATTGTCGGGCTTTAGCCACTGGTAACAGTACGAACAGTAATGGGTGTCCTGAAACAAACTGGAGAGATTCTTCTTTTTCTTTGATAGGGCTGTAAAAAAAAAACAATAATAATAATTTAGTTATCAGGACCCATGCTGGCAAAACGAGTAAGAATGTGCACAAGATGATTTTTGCTATAATTGAGATTTGCATTCAAATATGCAATTACATACTATTTAAATTATATGCCATCTAAAATTGTGTATAATTTTCCTAATCTACCTTCAAATCCTTAAAGGTGGTGTGACATGATTTTGGAACTATGCATAAAGTGGCACAACATATATATGTTTTATCATTCAACTATGTTAGTTTTTACAAGCAAAATGCTAAATCAATTAAATTTTGTTTCAAAAGTGATTTTGAAATTGGCGCCGTGTTTCGTCACGGGACATCCGGGTACTTACGCATGCGACGTCGTGACCAGCACGGTTGTCTACCACTGCTATTAGCATGCAGTGTAATTGTCTTCAAGATTGCCTATTTTCTTTTGTATAACTTGAACAATGCCGGTACGTTGTGTCGCATTTGGGTGTTCTAACATCGCCAGCTCTGTAGACGACTACGATCGGGTTCCAGCCCTTCACCCTCGGAACCTTGCTCATCTGAAATGTCGGATTTCCCCTCGCACCACCTCGTTCACTGAAGGTAAGAGTCAAATAAATACGGCTGCAGACCTAAATTAGAACCAGCTGTTTCTTGTTCATCACTCGAACTAACTTTGGCTTCCCAAACTGAAGACAAATCGCTCAAATCTTCACTTAATTTGCTCAATTCCTCAGATTCTATATTCTCTGCCATAGTTATTTAAAAGGTGCGTTCTGGCGATTGCGTCATAAAATGCGTCGGCGTTTGACACCTCCTTTCTCCACCCGAAAACTAATTATTCGAAGCATCCGTGTACAAAAAATCCAAGCAGAGTAGCTACTCTGCCACTTTATGCATAGTTCCAACATCATGTCACACAACCTTTAAGTCCTACCTTTAATTTTCTTTAAAATTGGCATTTTTCTCAAGCAGCTGCCGTAACACCAGTAAATCTCTTCGTATAATGTTTGGCATCGTGTAGCTTTTAAAATATAAGGTTGAAACTCCAGATGACATCATTCCAGACCAATAAAAAACAAGTTTTCAAACAGGCACTCTCGTGTAGAAAACCAGCTTGTTGTTAGCCTGGTGATGGATCTCCAAACATCAATAAACTACCGTATTTTTCCGGCCGAAAAGTCGCACCGCCCGATAAGTCGCTTTGTCCAATTATAATAATAATGTCTTTTCCTGTCATCTGCGTATGTTTCCTATACACAGACGAAATTCGTCTCTGCATTTAACCCAACCACCTACCAGGTGGTGCAGTGAGCAGCCATAGAAAGCGCCCGGGGAGCTGGAGAAATAGGTGTGCACTCATAGACACCCCAAGGTGGGTAGTGGCCGGGGCGCGAACCCGCGTCCTTCGGGTCCCAAGTCAAAAGCCCTGCCACTAGACATTATGTCCAATAACTTGGAAAAATCCATAAACGTGTCGCACCTCCGTATACATCGCATCTATTATGCGTCACCGCTGACGCGTCGCCTATGTTACGCGTCACCGCCCTGCTGCATATGGCGGCCACAGGAGCGAGCGAGCATGGAAGGACTTTACAAGATTAACACGGTAAAAACAATTATTTGTTTGCTGAAAATTATAGCAAAGATGTGTCTGAGCTTAACATTTCCTTAATAAATTCACAAAATGGTCAAATCAGCTGAATTAAAAAAGTAGTTTCGCTATGTGCAAGCGCGCGGGTGGGGCAGCTTCATTTCTTTAAAATTTAGCAAAATAAACACTTTAAAAATATATTTCTTAGCTGACATTATAGCAAAAGTGTTCCTGAGCTTAACCGTTCCTTAATAAATTCACGTAATGGTCAAATCAGCTGGATTAAAAAAAGTCGTTTTGCCATGTGCACGCGCAGCGAGCGGATACACTTCATTTCTTTAAAATTTAGCAAGATAAACACTTAAAAAATATATTTCTTAGCTGACATTATAGCAAAAGTGTTCCTGAGCTTAATCGTTCCTTAATAAATTCACGTAATGGTCAAATCAGCTGGATTTAAATTGTTTCGCTTTGACGTCTTCCAAACGGTCGCGCGCGCTGCGAAAATAAATTGTAAATAAATCTAATTTTCGCTCAAACATCTCCTACAGCTAATGGGTTGTAAATATCCATCCAGTGATTACTTTCTGTAAGTTTAGTCAAAATCTGCTGTGTGGTTCTTGAGATATTTTGCTAACAAACACTAGTTCAGACCTACCTCCAGAGTTCAGGAGGCCGGGCTGTGACAGAGTGAGTCAGAGCAGAGGAGGCTTTTTTCGGACACATGAACTAGGAACGGTCGGTGGACCCTAGCGGCCAAAAGTGGTACTGCTCAATTTTTTTCGTCATAATGAATGGAAACCGTCATATCTCAGCCAAAAATTGGTCTAAAAATATGGGGAAAAATCCATAAATATGTCGCTTCGCCCCATAAGTCGCAGGACATGAAAATTAGTTTTAAAAAAACACTGCGACTTATAGGCCGGAAAATACGGTACATATCAGTTTGAAGCTTTTACGATGGAGAATCAGAAACAAATAACTCGGGTTTGAAAATTTTCTCATAGTGACTCATTTTACCATGGGTCACAATTGGCATTACATAAATCAGGGCAGATGTTGGGCCAAGTTCTTTTTGCACAAAAACAAGCTACAGTACATTTCTGTTATCTCTGGGTAAACTGCATGTTTGCTTCTCGAGTACCGACTCCAGTTCTTTTTATGGAGAGAACCCTAACCAGACTTGCTGAATGGATCCACTGGTGTGGTTTAGTTTGGCATGCGTGGAAGATTACATGTGTGTGTTTGTTTCCAGCGAGCTGTCTGCTACAAACAGATGGACGGCTGACCGTGTGTTCAGCTGAGGATTTATTGAGTTTCATCAACCTTGACAAGCTAGTGACAAGGTCCTCCTCACAACTACATCCTGTGTTTGTAGCTTCAGAGAGTCAATGATTAAAAACATGCAGGAAAAAAAATAATATATATGTCAAACTTACCATTTGCCTTGAAAGAATACTGCCTACGAAAAAGGGAGAAAAAAAATCATCAGACATCGACACATTGTAATTGACCAAAAAATAACTTTTTAATGCAATTTAACATTCACACTCTAGTCAGTGTTCAAAATATACAAATATGTCAAAGATTGTGACAAATAGTAAATATTGCTTGTTTGTTTGAAGTGGAAATGTTTTTGAAAAAAAATCTATTAAAAACTGGAAAAATCAATTTAGAGCGAGGTAAAAAAAAAAAAGGTTGGATGCTGGCAGCTCTTCACATTATATGGAGCGGTAAAAATGCAACCGGAAACATACAGAAAGAATTATCTTCCAAACAACATGGGGCAACATCACCTTCCCAAAGGGCTTCCTCTGTTTTTAGGACTCTGACTGAAATAATGTATTTGTGCAAACATTTTAACTAAGCCACAGCTAAGTTCTGATAAAATTAGCTCCGGGAGTAAATCAATGCGAGGTCATCAAACTTTCTGAGACACTGACATTTGGTATTTCATTATTTATAAGCCATAATCATCACAATCACAAGAAATAAAGGCTTGCAATATTTCACTCTGTGTAATGGATTTGTATAATAAGTTCCTCTTTCTGAAATGATTAACAAAAAATTAATTGAAAATGTTCAGATTACTGTTTTCTAATTTTTGAGCTGCACCTGTACAGAATGCTTTCAGGTAACATCGTCAGACTGAAAGTTGGCCACGATGGCATCGTTGCAGGTTTAAACAGAAGCTTGCAATGTATTATTGGTGTTGTACTTTTTCAAGTTCAAGCAGGTTTTATTGTCATTTCACCACATGTGGTACATGAGGTGGAACAAAATTGTGTACACAAGGTCCCAGTTACATCCAACAAAAGCAAAAATATAGAGTGTAAAGGAAACAGTATATAAGGATATAAGCTATAAACTAAGATACATGATAAACGAATGCCAAACAGTATGCTAAAATATCTATATACGCGAACACTAATAATGTATAATAATTTGTAACAATAATTTAATGTTTTGATACTTTAATATTTTGTTTTAATTTGTTTTAAAAATTCTGTACTTCTCTCTTGTTTGTCTATTGTTGATTGTTTAAGGAAATTTCTACTGTTGTTGTTGTCATCATTCTTTAGTTTGTAGCAAGTCGCTCTTGTAAATGAGTCCTCGAGGCTCAATGATATTAACCTGACGAAATAAAGGTTGAATGAATGTAAAACAATATGCTGAGCAACAGCAGCACAAACATGAATCTGTGTGAGTTGATGAGTACGACTGAATATTTTTATTTAAACTTTTTTTGTTGTTAAATCATCAAGAAATGGTGAAGTATTGTCATGTAGACGGCCGCCGCAATCGGTCAGATCATGAGGAACACTTGCGCTACTACAAGCTACCACACATATTCGAGAATCAAAAGGAAGTCACTTCAAACTATCAGAGGAGCGAGGCGTCTGTGTCTGGGGCCGGTTCGATCTGAATTTCGATGGGAAAATCAGGAGCAACATCAGAGTTGGCTCCGCACATTTTGTGTCAGGTACAATGATGTTTCTAATAGATGAAACTGAATATACTTATACTTACCTTGCCTTTTACCAGGCACTTGCCATCAAATCATGCACACTCTTCCTCTGATCCACCCACAACACATCTGATTGTACGCCTCTAACAAAACTCCAGATCATCGGCTACCGGTATACAAGGACTTTGTGAAAACACCAATACTTCACAATGTCTGGGTAGGTCAAAGCTGGCAGAACCTTTTCATCTTCAGTTTACAAAGCTCATGTGAGTCTTGGCAACTAATTATTGATGAATTATATAAAGTTTTTCTAAATACCTCTTTTGCTGAAGGTTCAAAATCATCTGCATACATTTGAGCAGCTTGTTTACAGTGCAAGTACTGTATCTCCATAATGGCAGCTATTACAATAATCTGCGGTTTGTATGACGTTGGCGCAACGGGTCTATTCTTCTATTACCGTAGACTTCCTTATCGTTTACGTTATTGACTAAATAATTCAACAGCATAAAACGACGTGTTTTGCTTTATTTTCTTTGTAAAGCACCAACCCCAGTGTCTCTGAGAGAATTGAGCTTTCTTCCTGTTCCCCTGATGAGACACTTCCTTGAAGACATGTCCCAGGGCACAGCCTTATTAACATACTTGTCATTCATCTCCTTTTATGTGCATGTTTTGTTGCGGTGATGGAGGCTGAAGATATGAGCCCTAAACATGTCTGTTGGGAGATATGATCAACAGGGGTCTAATGGACATGAAACGGGTGGAGGGAACAGTAAGTTTATGTGTTGGTTACAGTTTAAAATGTGAGATTAAAACAAAATAAGAAAGAGCAAAATGGAAGAATGTCCAGCAAAGATGTAGAACAGAAGTACACGACATGTGTCCGTAGCAGATCAAATAATGATCCCAGTGTTTCAAGTATTCAGGTTTGAAATGGTTCCCTGCCTAAGGAACTGGGTAGATCCCCTTCACCGTTTCCTGTATCGCATGAAGGAATGCCTGAGGGCTGTAAGAGATGATAGGTCTGAAAGATAATGTTTCAACAAGATAATCTGAAATGAACAGAAGCAGCCAGTCAACTAAAGAAAACTCAGAAAAGAGAATAAATCTTAATTACCAATAAAATGTTTTAGTAAAGCCCCACTGCAAAAAAGTCTTAAATGGAATTTTGAATAAAAACTTGTCAAAATGTCAAATAGGTGTGTCAAGAACTGGATAATAAGTAATTTGCAAAAAAGACACTAATGGTCTGGAGGAAATACTAGCTTTTTATAACCAGCAATAACTTTTTTCAAAATGATAACATTATTTCTGAAAATGCAAAAAATAAATCTCGTCTTAATAGCAGTACTGTTTAAAAGACGTTTATAGATTGTCTTATTTAAGAAAATGGATGCAAAAGTATTGTGAGTACTATTATTTAAAAGAATTAACCAGTAGTTTAGGATTCACTAAAAGAAAGTGATTCATCCTTTTGACAAATATATGTAAATATCTGTAATTGTTAGATGGATGAAAGCAGCTTCCTCACCCCCAGTTTCTACAGATTAAAGCCCATTTCTATTTTTATACTGTAAGAGTTTTATCAATGTTAAACAAAAAGAAAGAAAGAAAAGAATGGACCATGTGGTAAGAATATAATCTTGAGTAATACTTGATGCTATTTAAAAGTCATGACGTTATTTATCCAGCAGACAACATGCATGTTTTGGTGATTAGAAGAACACAACGTGAGGAACGCTAGATTAGATTAAATGAATATTAGAACATTATGTGAGGCTCTGGTTATTTACTGGAAAACGTTTCACTGACCTGGATCACATTTGAGCCTAAATACGATGACATCAACTCACACTAAACAACTAAAACTCTCCCATGAAGCAGACCTTTCACCCACCTCCTCATACACATTCAAAGAGAAGAACACTTTCCTACAATCCTTCTTTATTCTAAAGCAGTACCGGTATATACAGGAACTCATTGTAATCCACACACACAAAGCCATTCAGTCATCAGCCTGACAGAAGGTGGACAGCAGCAGTAGGCAGTAACACCATCTTCGATGTGTAGTGTTGTGAGTAATGCCACGCACCCACGGCACAAACACTTCAGTGACGCACTGGCCAAGACAGAGACCAAAATGATGGAAACCCCCAGTAGAACAGACAGCTGAGTTTTCTGTTTTAAAAGCCATTTGAATAGATGCCAACAAATCATTTACATTCCCTTCCATTTTACACCCATTATGCTGCCTTTCATTTGATCATTCTGGACGAAGCTTAATTAGCTCATAATGCAGAGTGTATTTTATCTGTGGTTGATAAATGTGTCTTCGCTGCCAGGCAATTTGGCACAAAAAGAGTTTTGCAGAGAGCGATCTACTCATTTGTTTTTGCATCCTGCCTGCTGAACAGCTGGTTGTTGTTAATATCAGTAAATATGGTCAGAATGTTGTCTGATCCAATACAAAAAAATAATCGCCTGGGAATCTGTGGAGTAGCTCATGTTTTAACATGGACGTATGCTCACACGCTATATCTTTTTATTCAAACCTTTATTTTACCAGGAGAGAAATCCATTGAGATTATTAATCTATTTTACAAGGATGTCTGTAAAAATGACCCGAAGTGGGGCAGATTTGACAGTAAAATCTGTGGTTTTGTTTCCATTCATGGTTTTGCCCACAGATTTCCTGGCTCGGGTGAAAGAAAACAAGCTAGAGGATATGCGGACATGGCTGCAACCCAAAACAACCACAAGACGCCAAAGATAAACACAGTTTAGGTGTATCGGTGCCTCTTTAAACCAAAATAAAGACAAGTTTTCCAAAGGTGTAAAACCACTAGTTACTATCAGTATGGTCAATTCTTAACACGTTATTGATAAAACATCAAATATAATATTACACCCACTTTTTCTGGAGATTCTCTAAACATCATCTATATTAATATTTTGCTCTTAAACGTACTTAAAGCTCTAAATTGTACAGCTTTTTTAACAAAACTGATAGAAGCCTATGGTTTAGAAAACACAAAGAGGTGAAGAGCTGAAACTTGGGGAAATTGGACAAGTTTTAAAACTGCTTATTTTCAATATTATAGCATAATATATAAATGAAACTAAAGAAATACATTTAGAGAAAAATGTGGTACTGTACTCTGGAGTGTCTTTGCATGAACTGGGACCAGAACTGAGCTTTAATGTATTTTTAAGTGGCACAAACCCTTTCGTAATTTAGGATAGAATTGAATTAAAGAAATTATGTTGCATTCCTATAGACACGACACTCAAACATGTTCTCAACACCTGGGATTTACAAATTTGGCTCATATAAGACATTAGTAAGAATACAAGCAGAGGTACTGAAGGAAACTATTCAAGTCTTACACATTAAAATCACAAGAAAATAAACAAATGTAGTGACAGGGTATCTTTTTTTAATAAATGAGTTATCTTTTTTTAATAAATGAGTTATGTTAAATCAGTGGAAAGTTTATATGGTTCTCCGTGACAGCCAAATGGGTTAAAAAAAAATAAAAAAATGCATGTTCCAATAAACACACTAGGAGCATGCATCAGGGTACAGTACTAGGAACATGTTTTCCAGTACAGTAATCACCTAGTTGGTGGAGCACTGCCACTTAGCGGCCAAAGACTGTAACTACAACATAGTAAGACAAGCCGCCAGTGAACCTCGGTTAAAATGTGCATTTACAGCTGTAAAAAATAAATAAATACATAAAACTTACAAGAAGAACCGTGATAGCTCCGGGCACTTATCATGGTACAGCAGAGACGCGTTAAAAAGAAACTTGGCAGACCTAGGCTCCATTGCGAGGCGTATTTCGCTTGTTGAAAAAGTACAGTACAATTCAGCTGGAACTAAGGAGGAAAAAAAAACGATTAGCAAAACATTTAAAAAGCTTTGAGGTATAAATTAAACCCTAAAGAATGTTCATAAATACACCTGGTGCTGTTGTCCCACAAAATGACTGCAAAAATGTAATAATTTAAGGGTAGTAGCCGATTAGCCTAGCCTCTCACGCTGCCTGGGTCGCAAAGCTCTGACGTAGCACCCGCTGCATTGTGGGAGATGTAGTTAAATCAACGCACACGACGAAGCGACACTATTAGCGACCTTTGGCGTTAAAGTAAACAAAATGAAAGTAAATTACAACATGATGATAAATAAGAGTCAGGTTACTTGATACTTAAAGTTAATTTGATTCAAAGCAGTTGTTAAAAGCGATTTTACCGTCTGATGTCAATTTAAAGCTACAGTAATAGTAAAATATAAAACTTGCACAATAATAAAATTAATGATTCTTCCAGTTTAATTGGGTAAGGATTCATTTGAGGTCATCCTTTCTTACACCTCATTGGACAGGGAGCATTAGGCTACAGCGGTAAACGCTACTCAACGCACCTACAAACCTTGTGTGGGGTAATGCATCCGTCTGGACCAGAGGTCTGCAACCTTTACAATCAAAAGAGCCATTTTACGTCTTAGTTCACTAATGTGTCCAGAGCCACAACAACCTGCTACAACTGTGGTTATCAACTGGTGGCCCATGGGCCACTTTATGGAGAAGACGTTTGTGACCAGTAGGGGTGACATTTTAAAGCTAAAAATATGATTTTTTTTTTTTTTTACATTTATTGACATTTTTACAATTTAAGGCAAATAAAAAGACCAAAGGAGAAAAAAAAGTATGCACTATGCAGACCTGTGTAATTATTTTTAATTGTGGAAAAAATAATTAAGTATAGAAATAAAGCAAAAAGCTAAAGTGAGCATCTGCAAAATACTGTAAATGACAGGAAAACAGCTAAAACATAGCTTCATAATTCCCCAACAAACTTCTCAAGCTGTCCATCCAATAATTTCTTCCACGCGTCGCTGTACAGGCGTTTTTTCTTTTTAACTTCAACTGCTCAAAACTCAGGACGCTCCTTCGTCCCTCAGGCAAAACTACTGATCTAACAAGGGTTTTTCACCCTGGCAAAATACTTCTGTTATTTTTTAAGCTGCGTGCACAGCAAGCTATACATAAACAATTCTTGTTTGTATTTCAAAACCTGTGTTTGTGCGCCTGTGTCCTCTGACTCTCCCCAGCATTTCAAAGAATCAGTCCGCAGCTTCAAGGTGTCCCCCAAACCACTTGTCAGACACGACCAAAACACAGTCCATTGGAATAGGGCTTTAACAGACTACTCGAGTAATCAACACATCGATTACTTGGACCTCTATCAAGTTTTTTAATTTCAAGTCGAGTATTCGTAGTGACATCATCACGTCGCAGTTACAGAACAGAAAATGAATCAACTTCCTGTTTGGAGCGCGTTGCGAACCGGTGTTACACCATTACTGTGACAACCGTATATTGTGACCGTAGGGGGCAGTGTTGCATGAACTGTTGCAGTTCACAGAATGTGGTGTAACACCGGGTCCAATCGACCGAACCAGAGCCAGCTTCCTCTGACCTTGTTTCACAAATAAAAGGCAAAAAATATTATTCTCTAAACCTATTGAAAAAACTTATAAACATATTAATCTGTAAAACTACCCTAATGCGCAACACCACAGGCGGTGGTGTGGGGTGGTCAACCGCCCCACTGTGTTTAGTTTCATTTTTGACGTGCCGCACATTTTTTTCACTTTTGCAGCTTAATAATAATAATAATAACAGTTTTGGGTTTCCTGTGACTTATTTGCTGTAAGATAAATGGTAGGAGCATATATGCGCCCAATGTTTTGTTGGTCTTACTTTATAAATAATAAATTACCTTTTTTTGCGGTTTTAGTTAATTATTTTTTGCATCTTGAGATCCTTTGACATCATCAACTACTCGAGCTCTATTCGAGTATTATTATGTTAATGTCGAGTTTTAAAATTATGTACTCGTTCAACCCCTACACTGGAATGGGGCTCACACCCACCCAGAACACAACTGGAATGGGATTCCCACCCACTTCCAGCTCATTAGTTTAAAAACTTTTCACCTCACACATTTTCCTTTTTTCTAAACAGCATGCAGTCCTTCTTATAATCCTGTTTGTGACTCAAAAAATGTTTTAAGATATTCTAAATCAATTTCAAAATGTTTTATCAGGCCCTCAGAAGGATCGGCAGCTTAGGAAAAAACACTCACAGACTCTCCATTAAAATGATGTGTCATTTATTTAAAAAGTCTGTGACAGATAAAGGAAAAAGTAAAAACACATACAGTTTGTACAATCACCTCAGATGTACAAAAACATAACACATACAAACAGTTTTTCTGCTAGGGAAAATAGTGTCTGTTAACCCCGCCACAGTAAAACTTAAATACACACAAGGCATTGATGTTACAATACATTATCTCTCACCTTGACACAACTGGGAAGCCTCACAGTTCGGCGGGAGATAAACATCAACTCTGTCGGACGTCTGATCAGGACTCAACGGCTGACTTCGATGTTTATCTGAGCGCTTCTCATTTTTATACCTTGAGGTGTGTGTGTACATGTGTGTGATGTCTTCACTCACTCTAGCAAAACATGTTTTCGACTTAACGTGGGAGGATTTCTCCCAAGGTCTGTTATTGCAGGCTTGCCTGAGAAAGAGATGGGCAAGCATCTAAGTGCTGAACTAGCACTTCGTGCAAAAGGCTGCACAGCTGTTTGTGGAAGAACGGGCCCTGTTCTCAGACTCCAGCGCAACATTGCACACCACTTTCTCACGACAACACCAGCTACAGAAACAGATGTTATACTTGATACTACCGGTAATTATATGGTCAGACACAATGTTATACTTGACACTAATTATATGATCAGCTTAAAGCATTAACTCTTAACAAAAATTATTAAACATTAGTCAGAAAACGTCAATGTTGCTCTGGTTTATCTCAGATGGTAGAGGAGTAAAAGAGGCCATCTTTGTGAAAAGAAACCGTCCATCATTAAACCGGGGTGGAGGCCTCCGGGTTCAACTGTCCCCCTCTTACAATGTTGTTATTGCTAGTATCACTCAGCTCTCTATGAATAGCAAACAACCATCAGGGTGCTAACGATCCATCGTCAGGCTGATGGTCCTCCTTGATCATGTGAGCAGATGGTTTCGGCTGTCATCAGCCAACTGGTTGATCCACTGTGAGAGGGTGCTATTTATAAGACTGAGCTGAATACAGCAACTCAGACTGAGGAAGTCTTTCTGACGAAAGACGAAACGTTTCTACAATTTTTTTTGCTTTGTTTTGTTTTTTGAATGTCCAGAGGACCAGACTTAGCTTTTTTAGATAAAAAGAAAACAGTTTTCAAGGAGAAGAAATACTTTAATGGATAAAATTACGCCTAAACATTGATTTGTTGTCTCTTAATACAAGATATGAGAAATCTAAATTACATGTATGCAAAAGAGAAAAATAAATGAAGTATATTAACATGTACTGTATTGTGCAAAGTGATCTACCTACTATAAGGCCCCATTTACACGAGAACAACCTATGGAAACACTAGTGTTTTTTCAATGTTTATTGGGGTAATAAACAAAAAATAAGCTGGTTTACATGAAAAATGCTGTAGTTTCCATGTCAGTCAGGTTGCCAGATAAGAAATTATGACCTATAGTTCTGTGGCTTTAAAATGATAGTATTTTGACCTAAAGTGTCGTGTGTGCTGAGTAAAGATGTTCTAAGATTCTATTCAATTCAGTTTATTTATATAGCGTCAATTCACATAAGTAATCTCAGGACACTGAACAGAAACATTTATATATACAAAATAACAAGTCAAGTCAAATTTATTTATAAAGCACATTTAAAAACAGCAGTTGTTACCAAAGTGCTTAACAATTGTAGGAGTACAGTTAACGGTCAGATTTACTGAACCGTAGAGTACACCAGATGTAAGATAAGCAGGTTTTATACTGATACAACCTTATCATCAATTATTCACGGGTTCTCTCTTTTTCGGATTAAATAATACATTTTGTGACCAGATGATGAGATGCAAATGACATGAAACGTTAATTATAGTTGACCCACCAGGAGATGGAATCATTTATTTAACAAATCATTAAATTTAACATCATAACATGTACACTTTGACTGATTGATCAGATTTTCCTATAACGTGACATCAAACAGCTGAAATCATGCGTCCATAACTTCTACTACTCGACGTGTATTTTAGGAACAATAAGTTATGAGATGTACATTATATTACTTATATCTGGAGGCTCTTTAGCTTAGTTACTGGCAGATAAGTTTAAGCGAATAGGAGGAAAGAAAGAAGGAGGGGGAGTCGTTATGACTAGGTGAATGAATGAGTTCAACCAGGAATGACACTCTTCATGCGATATCAGATAAACCCAGGTCCGCTAGGTAAAACAATCAGCGACTTGTTACCTTATGATGGTCAGTCAAGAATGGATCTTTCCTTAACATCCGAGGAGGTCAGTCCGTTTACCTTCAGCGTCTCCTGAATGTCCGCCTCATCGATTAAAGTAGCGAGCATTTCCGGTTTTGGTTTCCAAAATAAAACATTCCTCCAAAAGGAATTTTCATCAAGAAACTGGGAGCTTTTAAGCTCGAATCGGATTTACAGCAGACGTGCCATAAATCCTCAGCTGATGAGACTAGGTCTTTGGCTCGTGACCAGACGTCCATCAGCAAAGGAAAAAGTTATTACATCTCAACTTCCTCCAGCAGAACTGAACCGTTCCAGGAAGTCGGAGCTTTTGTACAGAGCTTGACCTCCTGATGCTTGGTTCTTCCGATTGGTTCGTTCGACCAGTGGGAGGAGGTAAGTTGAGGTTATTAGAGTTCAAGGAGAAAGTTAGTGACTGAGAAAGTGTTTTGGAGAAAGAGAGAAAAACAGGCGCCAGCTTTATGATTAACTGATTACTGTCTTAAACATTTCTAAACAAATACTGAGAATTCAATTTGACATATCCTTGACTTTGGGCAGAGTCTTTGATTATCAAAATATTGAACAATAACAACGATCATAAAATGACAGGTTATTCTGTTGATATATTTGAATTAGGTGGTGATTTAATTTGTCTTTGATTCAAATTAATGTAATAAACAGTGGTTCAAATTAATGTAATAAACAGCAGTGTTCCCCTTACATAACTTGCCATGGCGGGACGCTCATCTCGTCCGTGAGTTTTCTCCGGGTGGGGGGTGGGGGGAGGAGACGAACGGACGGACAGACACGTCCTGAGCTGTGCAGCACTTAAGGCTGAGTTAGACTTTCGCTTTGGTCCGCAGGCTGGAGCGCGCGCGCCGCGCGTGCACTGTGCCGTGCGGCAAAATGCGTTTACAGTGTCACCTCTGTGTTTATGGTTGACGCACGACGGCACATGGCAAAGTGCTGTTCTTTTACGGACCAGCAGGAGGCAGTACCCTCTAAAACCTGTACCCTCTTTCAACCTTGCTCTCGTCGGAGGCAGTCGCAACCTCTTCCCTCTCCTGTCCTTCCCCCCCCTGCTGCTGGCAGCTCCACAGATAAGCACCTCGAACGCAAATTAAGATGGATTGGAGGTTTGGGCATTCGATTCTACAAACAAGATCTCTACAGAAGGAAGGCACAAGGGGAGCCTTTCCACCCTCACAGAGTGACGGAGGATACGCCATGCGTGGATTCCTGGGTGCTCTGGGGAGGTGAAGCATCTTGGATTATATTGGATTATGATGCAGCGCTTTGCTTTTTTGGCGTTTGTGGAGCACTGGTCTATCGCAAAAGGGGGAGACTTCAGCAGGACTTAACTGCCTGGAGCACCCGACATCTGGTCTGTGCCGTGACCTCGAGAAATCAGCTGTTTGTGAGCTTATCCAGAGGGTGAAACAGATCACCCACGGATTTAGACTCTGGACGTTGTGGTCAACATCAGAAATCAGCGCGAGCTTATCCAGGGAGTGAATAGATCACCCTCGGATTGGGACTCTGGTCAGCTGTGGTCAACATCTGAGGTCAGAGCTTGGATCAGTGGAAAAAGTCCCGAATTGGATCATTTGGAGCAGAATCGCCCTTACAGACTGAAGGTCACAGAAAATACAATGTGTGCCTGATGTGAAAATATTGTTAATTCATATCTGACTCCCTTGGAAACAGCCTTGGGAAAGGCTGGATATCTAATCTCTCCTGAGATGTGCTTACTGTGGAAAAATAGCTGCTGTTGTGTTGTCTGCTCTCCCCCCCGGAGAACTTTTCTATGAGCGTTATCGGAGGCATCCGGAATGTTTCATGGACAGAACCTCCCTGCCTCAGTCTCAACTTGCAACATGTAACTGTCATAAATGTGCTTATGATATGGTTTTTACTCAGGGTATATGCAGGAATAATGAAGTTAATTTCAATACCTTTTCAAGACTTTTTAAAGACCTTCCAAAATAAATTCAAGACTGTATCGTCACTTTGTTTTATTAAGCAACAAATCTTTGATTTACAAAACTGCTGTTGTTTTCAATTAAATCTGTGAATTTAAAACCTACAACAGAACTGAGATACAGTGGAAAGAAAAAAGTTCAAAAGAAGAAACTGAACCACGACTAGGTTTAAGAAAATATAGCTTAGGTTACAACAAGACTCGTAGCTATTTTAAAGTAACTTGGTTGAACAATGGCGAATAAGAAATAAACAGTAATTATTACATGTGCCTCAGTGCAGTTGCTTTGCATTCCAGCAACTCTTAAGTTTGTACCAGCTCACTGAGTTTTTCTTTACGTCTCCTTCTCAAGACATTGGACTTGGTGATCAGTTGGTCCTTTAAAGAACCTGACTTTCCCTCTGCCTGCTCTGAAACTGATCTGCATCTTTTTGCAGAGAATCGCACACCTCTTGTAGAACTTTTCTCTTTTTTTCAGCTCTTCTAACTCAGCTTCAGCGTTCATGCCCATCGAGGCTACGCTCATCTTTTTTTTAACAAAATGTACAATAAGCCTCGCGGTTATTCTCAGCGACAGGCCTCAGCCATTCTTGAAAATCAGGCATCTCCAACCAGGAGTCCGAAAACTTGCATTTACCCATTGTTCTCACGGTCTCGCGGCAACTTACTCGAACACACAGACTCAACTTGGAGATAAAGCAGCCGCGCATGCGCACAAGATAGGCCTAGCCGTAAAGGCTGTTGTAACCTGACACTCTAAATTTGTGCGAAGCAGTTTCCGAAACCTCCGCGGCGAGGAAAACAAATATTAGTCATACATACTTTTTGCTGTCAAATTATTTAAAGCTAAAATAACAGCAAAAAAAATAATACCTCATCAAATCGCTTTCAAGACTTTTTAATACTTTTCAAGACCCTTAATTTTCCCAAAATTGATTTATCAACTTTTAATAACTTTCAAGACCCCGCGGACACCCTGTTACTGGATCATGCGGTGTCTTACAGACAAAATGTGATTCATTTTTTTAAATATCAACGCTGTAACCCCCATGGTTTCTTTCCCTGTTTTCCCACCTTTGACCTTCATCCAGACCGGATGAGAGAGGCCGCGCTGAAGAACATGTCATGTGTTTTGATAAGGCAGCAGCTTTTCACACTCCTGGATGACTGTGAATACATAATTACGCTGTATCGGTGAAAATTGGTGCAATGTTAATAAAAGCTCTTGAATCTTGAACCTTGAATATGTTGCAAGAAAGGTGTAGAAGAAGAAATCTACCGTAGAAGAAGAACTGTTTGACGTCACACAACAAAAACAAATAGCTTTCTGCTCGCGTGCTGAACTGTTGTCTTTATTTGCGGTTTTAATGCATGGAGTCAGCGGAGGAGAAAGCGATCACGTGACTTTTGGCGAAAAAACAAAAGAAAAGTCCGACTCCAGATCAGGAATGAAGGAGAATTTAATACATTTTGTGTCACAAAACATTCCTCCATGCGTCGCGACTCCGTCTCCACGACCACAGCGGCGCAAACAGCTGCAAGCTCCGGCGTGAAGAGGGTGAAGGCTGTCGGGTGAGTACCTGTCAATCAAATCGTAGCGCCCACCGCGCGCGCAGGGCTTGCGGAGTTTCAAAAATTCAGAGGTGCACGGCACGCGCTAATCCCCTGCGCGGGGCCAACGCGCAGGGGCGGGGACTGTGAAATTGCGTCACTTTTGGAGCGCGCACCCTCGCGCGCTGCGCGACGCGTCAAGTATGAATCTAGCTTTATACTGACAGATTGGAGGGGGGGGGAGGGGGTGATACAATGCAGTGCGCAGTTTAGGAGTAGGGCAGAGGAGAGAGACAAACATTTCAGCCACGCGTTGCCTGTACAGTTTTTTTTTGGGTGGAGAGGGTGAGACAGACAAACGTGAGCCGTGCGCTAAGTGTATGTGTGTGTGTGTGTGTGTCAGCGTGAGTGTTCAGCATAAGGGAAGAGGCTGCTTTTAGGTTTTCAGCTAGTGCACCTGCATTGCGAGCTTCTAGTTTAGCGTTACGTCAGTGCCGATAGGTGGTTGCAGCATTGGGTAGGCGGGGCGCTCGGTTCTGTTGATGGGGCGGGGCGCCCCGCCTATATAATGTAGGGGAAACACTGAACAGTTTTTCAAATTAATGTAATAAACAGTGTCCACTGTCTTCTTTTTGAAGGTTTTCAAGAAAAGATGTCTCACTGAGAGTTTACAGAGAAACAGGTGTACCACGGAGAGTTTTCAGAGACCAAGGTGTATCACTACACAATGTAAAAAAACAATGGCAGTAATTTAAAAAAATTTTTTTTTTAAAGCATCAAAGGAAAACACAAAACAACAAATCAAATTACACTGGGTTAAAAGTCAGTGAAAACAGATGTCTTTAAAAGTGAATTAAAAACAGGAAGGGAAGTGGCCTGTCGAACGTTGGGGGCAGATTGTTCCAAAATTTTTCGAGAAGCTATCCTTCCACCAGGCGGACCAGTTCTGAACGAGGTTTGGCCCAAGTGCTTTAGGAGGACGTCGAATAGAGAAATGTCATGTTGGATGAATTATATATTTGTAGCAACCCACTGCTCTGTCCGCTAGTAACTGGGACAAGAACTTAAACTCACTGGTGGGGTGGCTATTTGGGTTCGTTAAGTTCTGGTAGATACAACGCAGGTTTACCTATGTTGAGTAAATCCTTACTCACCTAATTACCATACACACCTTTAATGTAACATAAATCCCTCCAGACAACCAACTAACTGAACAGTTTCTTTTAATAAGAACTTAGAAAAATAAATCTTCCTCCACATGAAGCTACACAATACCACAAAATGATGTAAAACTTAACAATAAAGTAAGGTCTTTAATTCTCATTTGAAATGTTCCCAAAATAAAATAAAATCAATAAGGCACTTTTTTCTGTTCAGTCCCTTCTGTTTTACTCACTTTAGCTTTGTGTTTTTTTGTTTTTTATGAAAGATCCTTCCTTTTAACCATTGTTGTAATATAACCAGAATTCAATTTTTGTCACTAAATGAACTCCATACTTTTAACGTAACTTTACAGTTCTAAACACAATAACACACACTGGCCCACACTCACACACACCCACACAAAAACCGGTACCGGTAAATGCTTGCGTTGCAGGCCTGATGAAGCTAGGGTGCGCTGTCGTAGTGGCAATCCTCTTCTTCCCCGTTTAACACTAGCAATACCAGTTTTTGTCAAAATGACAATTTTACCTATGCAACCCATGGGATTGTCAAACTGACAAATTGAATTAGCATTTTTAAAGCCATTGGTATGTATATGAGGCCATTCCATTCTGTTGGCGGGGAGGAGGCCTTGGGGCATATTTATATAGTCAGGTAAATCCAGTGGTGGAGAAAATACTCAAACACTGTACTTAAGTAAAAGTGCAAATAAACAGACAAAAATATACTCTAGTAAAAGTAGAAGTACCATATTAATATTTTTACTTAAGTAAAAGTAAATAAGTACTTGCTTTTAAAAATACTTAAAGTATTAAAGTAAAAGTAATTGCTGAATGTATTACCTAATGCAATGGCCTACAATACCATAAAGTGTGTGTACTGTATGTAAATTTTCTGCATTACATAAATATATATATACATAATATATAATACATAATATATAAGTATATATATCTATATATATATACATGTATATATATCTATATATATACATGTATATATATATATATATATATATATATATATATATATATATATATATATATATATATATATATATATATATATCTATATATATA
>JBBPBX010013021.1:22862-46900 GCA_038048925.1 Garcialebias charrua
TATATATATATATATATATATATATATATAAATAGCTTGGTCCGCATTGCCGGCAGTAAGTCAGGCTCGTTTCCGGTAAAAGTTGGACTCCGCCAAGGTTGCCCTTTGTCACCGATTCTGTTCATAACTTTTATGGACAGAATTTCTAGGCGCAGCCAAGGTGTTGAGAGGATTTGTTTTGGTGACCTTAGAATCGCTTCTCTGTTTTTTGCAGATGATGTGGTCCTACTGGCTTCATCAGTTCGTGATTTACAATTTTCACTGGAGCGGTTTGCAGCCGAGTGTGATACGGCCGGGATGAGGATCAGTTCCTCCAAATCCGAGGCCATGGTCTTGAGCCGGAAAAGGGTAGCATGCCCTCTCCGGGTCGGGGAGGAGGTCCTGCCCCAAGTGGAGGAGTTTACGTATCTCGGGATCTTGTTCACGAATGAGGGAAAACTGGAGCGTGAGATCGATAGGCGGATAGGTGCAGTGTCCGCAGTGAAGCGGGCGCTGTACCGGTCTGTCGTGGTGAAGAGAGAGCTGAGTCAAAAGGCAAAGCTCTCAATTTACCGATCGATCTACGTTCCCACCCTCATCTATGGTCATGAGCTTTGGGTTGTGACCGAAAGAACGAGATCTCGGATACAAGCGGCTGAAATGAGTTTTCTCCGCAGGGTGTCTGGACTCTCCCTTAGAGATAGGGTGAGAAGCTCAGTCATCCGGGAGGGACTTGGAGTAGAGCCGCTGCTTCTCCACATCGAGAGGAGCCAGTTGAGGTGGCTCGGGCATCTGGTTAGGATGCCTCCTGGACGCCTCCCTGGGGAGGTGTTCCGGGCATGTCCCACCGGGAGGAGACCCAGAGGAAGAGCCAGGACGCGCTGGAGGGACTATGTTTCTCGGCTGGCCTGGGAACGCCTTGGGATTCCCCTGGAGGAGCTGCACCAAGTGGCTGGGGAGAGGGAAGTCTGGGCCTCCCTACTTAGGCTGCTACCCCCGCGACCCGACCCCAGATAAGCGGAAGAAGATGGATGGATGGATGGATGAAAGATGCGTTATAAATTGAATTCATTATTATTATTATTATTATTATTATAACATGTCATGTCTAACACTGAATGCTAGGAAACACCTTGTATCTGTGACTTCCGCAGTGAAGCAGGCGTTGTACCGGTCTGTCGTGGTGAAGAGAGGAAGAGGGAAGTGTGTGCCTCCCTACTTAGGCTGCTACCCACGCAACCCGACCCCGGATAAGCGGACGAAAATGGATGGATGGATGGATGGATGGATGGATGGATGTTTTTGCTACTTTTCTATTGTTTATTGTTTAATGTATGTGTTTCATTGGCCTCGAGGCTCAATAAGATTTACCTGACTAAATAAAGGTTGAATGAAAAAAAATAAAAAAATAAAATTCAGTGTAACATTATTTTTGATCAAAGCTTGTAAGAACCCCCCCCCACCTACAGAGCAATAAGTCTCTGGTGAAAGCAACTCTCTCTCTCTGTAGAAGCAAAATGCTGTTGGAATGTGGGGTAATTTGTGGGGGGTGTATGTAAATTGAATGTTCTCTGTGTGAGGGGGATCCTTTGTTTTGACCTACTGGAGAAGATATGCTGGGAGAAGATTCTCAGGAGGGGATGTTTACCCACAAACAAAGATCTCCACCCCCAGGCTCAAGACACCTAATGGAAGAATTGTCATTTTGACAAACTCATGGCAGTTCTTGTGTTTTTTTTTTCCCCTGGGTTTGCTAGTGTTAAACAACAAACACAGACCTGCTCCTCATCAGACGTCCTCTCCGTCAAAGGTTGCTTTGCGAGTCCAACTTTTTTTTTTTTTTAACTCAGCCACCTGATTTGCAGGGCTACTTCTCCATCTCACTGGAGCAGCGTCGCCATGTTGACGCTTTTCTCTCGCCACTTTGGATCAGCCGCAGTCCTCGGTTCAGCCGCAGTTCTCCTCTCAGACACTCTTCTGCAGGTTTCCTATACACCTTGTATAGGTTTACTTGTGACTAAAACAGTCCACTTTGTTCTCCCACCTCAACGTCTGTCCGCCTTAGCAACAGTCTCCATCCGGTTTTTTCTCCTTTTTTCCCGCCTCTCCTTTTTCTTCTTCCCATCACCCCCTTGTCCCGTTTTGTTTTCTCTGTTGTGTTCACTTGTCCCTCGTTAACCTCACTACTTTCATAGATAGGACATTCAATACAGTCTTTAAAGTAGTGAGGTAATTGATCAAACAATAATATACTTATTTAAGTAAACAAGTCTCCTCCAGAAAAGCTTCAGCTTTCTGCTTCTTCATATATTTCTCTCGTTACAACAGTAACCGCTCCCCGCATGTATAATCACTCAGTTTAAAAATATACAAGAACAATAATAGAAGCTTCTCACTTATATTTTCTGTATACATACAACCAACCTTGTAAAAATTTTGCAAATATTAAAAGGCCTTAAGTGCATGGGTTTTTCCTTTTCTTTTTATTTTTTTAAAAAAGAAACCAGGGGCTACATATTGTAATGACGCCAACACTGCAGACAGAGTCCAGCCAAACGGGGTTTATTCAGAAACAGGGACGAGCTGCTATTACCGAGGCTGCAGCTCACGCCTGAACAGAAAACGCGGTACACACGCGAGCGAACACACTGCTAGCTGCCTGCTAACAACAACACACTCCCGGGCTCTTCTTCTTCGTCTCTCTTTTTCCGGTCCCTCCTCCCTGCTCCTACCCCTCTCCTGCCCCCACGACCAATCCAACACATGAGGGCGGGGGACAACAGAATCACAACAGCTCAACAGAACACAGTACAGTACAACTGAACAAATACACAGAAATACTTGGACCCAAAGCAGAACCAAACACAGGGTCGTTACACTACCCCCCCACTACTGAGTCCCTCGCCCACGAGGGGACAAACAAAGTCATCAAACCGTCTTGGAGCCCTCCTCGTCCGCTGCGGGCGAGCTCCCAGCGGCGCTACAGGCTCTGGGGCCGGGGCATCATTCGATGTCGGTGATAAGGCTTCTGGGGAGGTTGGCGGACGCACCAGAGACCCTGACCATTGGCCTTCTGGGGACTGAGGTGCAGACCTGCCTTGATAGGGGGCCAACCTGTCCCTGTGCAGAGCTACTCTTCTCCTGTTTTGGGGCATCTGAACTCTGTAGACCACCTCCCCCAGGCGCTCCAACACTCTGCAGGGACCCACCCACTGACTGTCCAGCTTCGGGCACCGTCCCTTCTTCCTACGAGGGTTGTACACCCAGACCAGCTCCCCTGGAGTGAAGTGTCGGCCCTTAGCCCTTACATCATAGTTCCGTTTCTGGCGCATGCCTGCTTGCTCCTGTTGCCTCCGGGCAAACGCATGGGCCGTCTCTAACCTGTCCTGAAGTTTCCGGGCATACTCGGGACCCGCTGGAACATCCGGTGCATCCGGCGGGCGCCCGAAGGACAGTTCGGCTGGTGTGCGCAGCTCCCTCCCCAACATGAGGAGCGATGGGGTGCATGCCGTGGAGTCCTGTACAGCTGAGCGGCATGCCATTAGCACCAGTGGCAGGTGCTCGTCCCAGTCCCGCTGATGCTCTGCTGTGAGGATGGCCAGCTGCTGTCCCAGGGTGCGGTGGAGCCTTTCCACTAGGCCGTCGCTCTGGGGATGTAATGGTGTCGTTCTTGTTTTGTGGATGCCAAGGCGGCTGCACATGGTAGAAAACACCCGTGACTCAAAATTTCTCCCCTGGTCACTATGAATACTGTCTGGTACCCCAAACCTGCTAATCAGGCCCCCAACCAAAGCATCTGCCACAGTCTCTGCTTCCTGATCAGGGATGGCGTACGCCTCCGGCCATTTTGTAAAATAGTCTATAGCCGACAGGACATAACAGTTTCCCCTGTCTGAGCGTGGTAGGGGGCCCATGATGTCCACGGCCACTCGTTCCATCGGGGCTCCTACAACAAACTGTTGTAGGCGAGCGTGAGACTGACCCGTCGGCCCCTTCCGTGCCGTGCAGAGGTCACAGCAGCGGCAGAAATCCTCCACATCCCTCCTACACTGGCCCCAATAAAACCCCTGTCGGAGGCGACGGAGAGTTTTTGTGACACCAAAATGTCCAGACCCAGACGCTCCATGCACGCCCTGCAGGACTACGTCTTTCAGGCCTTTTGGGACTACAATCTGCCACCGCTCCTCACCTGTGGAAGGGTTCTTCCATGACCTCTGCAGTACTCCATCTTCCAGTCGCAGAGCCTCAAACTTGGACCACAACCCTTTAGTTGCCAGCGAGAGTCCAGCAACCTCCTCCCACGGCGGCTTCAGTTGCCTCTCCACCCACTGCAACACAGGTTGGATGTCAGGGTCTTGTTCCTGATGGTGCCTCCAGCTGTCTGTGCCAACCACCTGCAGCTCTCTGCAGATCGCCAAGTCACTCTGACCTGATCCTCGATGGTTCCGATGCAGCTGTTCCTCCTCCAACCTCTCCCTCCGGTCACAGTAACTGCACCCCTCTGCAGCGCAAGGCCGGCGGGAGAGGGCATCGGCATTGGCGTGCTTGGCTCCGGCCCGATGAATGACAGAGAAGTTGTAGGATTGCAGCTCCTCCAGCCACCGGGCCACCTGACCCTCAGGTTCTTTAAAAGACATCAGCCACTGGAGGGCCGAGTGATCAGTCCTGATCGTGAATGACAAGCCACACAGGTAGTACTTAAAATGGCGTAGAGAAAGTACCACCGCCAGCAGCTCTCGCCTTGTCACACAGTAGCGCCTCTCAGCTTTGTTAAAGGCCCTGCTGAAATAACCCACCACTCTCTCCCCCTCCTTCCCCAGCTGGGACAGGACCCCCCCAACCCCCACGCCACTTGCATCCGTGTCGAGGATGAAGGGGAGGGAAGGGTCTGCAGGAGCGAGGACTGGGGACTCAGTCAGAGCTTGCCGCAGGCGGTCAAACGCTCCCTGGCACTGTTCAGTCCACACATAGTCTCTGTTCTTCTGGAGTAGTTGGAAAAGGGGGGCTGCTATACTTGCGAACCCCCGCACAAACCTCCTGTAATAAGAAGCCAGTCCCAGGAAGCTTTTAAGATCTCTCTGAGTCGTGGGGGTTGGCCACTCTGCCACCATCTTTACTTTGTCCTCCATTGTGCCGATCCCCTCTCTGCCGACTCGGTGGCCCAGAAACGACACCTCTTGTTGCATAAAGTGACACTTATCTGGGTGGAGTCTCAGGCCCGCAGCTCTAATTCTCTCCAGCACTCTACAGAGTGAGTCCAGAGCCATTGCAAAAGAGGCGCCATGGACCAGTATATCATCCAGATACACCAGACACTCCTGGCGAGGAATGTCAGCCAGCGTCTGGTCCATCAGCCTGGAAAAGGTGGCAGGTGCATTGCACAGTCCAAACGGGAGCACCTTAAACTGCCAGAGTCCCCGCCCCGTACAAAAAGCAGTCTTAGGTCTGGCACTTGTTGCTAGGGGGACCTGGTAATAACCGCTCCGAAGGTCCAGAGACGAGAACCAGTTGGAGCCGGACACCAGGTCTAGTGACTCGTCGACCCTAGGCAGTGGATATGAGTCTTTCTCAGTCACCCCGTTCAGTGGTCTGTAATCAACACACAAACGCCACTCTCCATTCTTTTTGGGCACCATGACAACAGCAGACGCCCAGGGACTGTTTGAAGGCTCGATAACATCAGCCTGCAGCATGTCTGACACTGCCCTGTCACATGCTTCCTGACGGGCCAGGGGAAGCCGGCGGGGATGACATTTTATTGGGCGTGCACCTCCCGTCAGGATGTCATGTTCCACCAAACGAGTCCGCCCCACCTGGTCTTCACTTAGGGCAAAAATGTCCTTAAAGTCCATGAGCAGCTGCAACAGTTGTTCCTGCTGCCGAGTGTCTAAACCCCTACAGTTTTCCGCCCAGATCTTCCGCACCAAGGTCACTGCAGCGTCTTCAGTCTCCTGGGGCACCCACACTGGGTGCATAGGGCTCGCAGGTGCGGGAGCCATGGTGGCAGCAATCTGGCTGGGCTGAGGTGGGATGTGCTCGACAGCTGCAATCTGCGGTTCTGTGTAGCGGGCCACAGGACCCGTGGGGGTGTGATCAGGAGCTGCGGGCAACAGTGGAATGAGAGGCCCCTCCTTGAAGCTCCATGTCCCCACACCCAAATCCAACTGGCACCCCGCAGCCCTTAAAAAGTCCAGCCCCAATATGCACATGTCCTGCACCTCTGCTACCCACACAGGGTGGGTGATAGATCGGCCACCTACATTAAAAGTCATTGTCCCCCTCCCCTTCATAGGTGCCATGTCCCCAGTGACTGTGCGCAGCTGCACTGTGGTGGGTTGGATCAGAGTCCAGTCCGGTACCATCTCAGGCCTCACTAGTGTTACCGTGGAACCAGTGTCAATCAGGGCCGTGCATGGAAACCCTTCCACTGAGACGGGGACATAACAAAAGTCTCCAACACATGTGCGGCCGACCACCACAACCACGGTCGCTTGGTCGGGGGCGGAGTCAATTTCGGAGGGATTCTGGGCTCGGGCCCCCTGTTCGAGCTGTCGGCCCCCGCCCACTGGCGATGGAGGTGTGGAGGCTACGGTCGGGATCTGCGATTCCTCCCCCCCGCAGACCCCGTGTCGTTTCCCTGCGTCTTGACTGTTTTAGGACACCGCCTCAGGAGGTGTCCCGGTTGGCCACAGCCCCAACAAACGGCCGGGGGTGCGGAGGAGTCCCGCGTCGACTGCAGTGCCACCGCTCGGACCATTTCTGTCAGCTCCGAGACCCAAGCAGGTTTCTCCTGGTTCAGCTCTGCCCCCTCCGCAGATCTGCATGCCGGTGGTTGTCCTCTCAGGTCGTTTCCCGCTGCTACTCCCAGCAAACACTCTCTCTCCACTGCTAAGTCCAATGCATCTTGCAGGGATCGGGGGTGCATCAGTTGAACCTGCACACGCAGCTCCGGTGGTGCCAGGGCTCTGATGAACTGATCTTTTGCTAGTTCATTCTGAACCCCTGACTGCATGTGTGAATAGGCTCTGCGTGTGAGGCTCTCAATGTCATTAGCCAAAGCACGCAGGGGTTCACCCGGCAACCTGCTCCTGTTGCAGAGTTTATTTTTAAAAATGTCTGGTTGCACACATTGTCCAAACCGCCTCTTTAAAGCTCCGACTAGTGCATCATAGTCTTTTCTGTCCTCTGAGCTTAACAATAACAAGCAGTCCAGTGCATCATCTTGTAGACAGAGAGCCAGCTGCAGGGCTTTATGCTCTGCTGTCCACCTCCCTGCATGAGCCAGCAGCTCAAACTGTGCATGGAAGGCCTCCCAGCTGGACCTACCGGAGTACTTGGGCGTCTTCAACGGGACGGTGACGTTTTGGACGACGTAACTGTCATGGCTGCCGCCATGTGAATCTTTTGGCGCGCTTGGAGAAAATGGCGTCGACGGACCCGCCCCCCCGCCGGTCTTCAGTCCTGCTTCGGCAGCCATGCTCGCTGCAGAGCTGTGCGGAGCAGCCGTCGCCTGAGTTATTTTAGTGAACCCCTCTCTCCGAGCCTCTTCGTCCTCTACTCCCTCCGCTTTAATTTTCACCTGGGCGAGCGCTCCGTCCATGATGCTGATGTCGCGGGTGGAGGCGACGAGCCAGTAGTACTCACTCAGCTCGGTAGCGTTGGTTTACTTCTGACACCAATGTAATGACGCCAACACTGCAGACGGAGTCCAGCCAAACGGGGTTTATTCAGAAACAGGGACGAGCTGCTATTACCGAGGCTGCAGCTCACGCCTTAACAGAAAACGCGGTACACACGCGAGCGAACACACTGCTAGCTGCCTGCTAACAACAACACACTCCCGGGCTCTTCTTCTTCGTCTCTCTTTTTCCGGTCCCTCCTCCCTGCTCCTACCCCTCTCCTGCCCCCACGACCAATCCAACACATGAGGGCGGGGGACAACAGAATCACAACAGCTCAACAGAACACAGTACAGTACAACTGAACAAATACACAGAAATACTTGGACCCAAAGCAGAACCAAACACAGGGTCGTTACAATATTTATAATTCTTCTTTTTTCCCCCCATTATAGATGGCCTCCCTTCTCACCTTACAGCCATCCTCTCACACCGATATGAATTTATTTTTTTATTTTTTTAATAGAGAGAAAGGAAAGATAGAAAGTAAGACAACCAAACACAACAATTATCCACAGAAAGAGCACAAGGCAAACACACCCAACCTCCGTCCGCAATCCTGCAAAGCACATGACAGAACACAGCAACGAAACACACATTCATAAAGACTAATAATATTCATGACCTTGCAGTAGATTTCCATAAATAAACATACCCATACCTACAAATATAAATACAGTATACATACATATACATTCATATCACATATCCATCTATATATCTGCATATGATATCTACATATACATCCCTGCATCCATTTGTGTGTGGCTGTGAGCATGCATAAGTGAATAAGGTTCCTCCAATAGAACATTCAGTAGCGACCGTGAAGCATCAGAGATCCGCCCCCCCAAGGCCCGAGGCAGACGAAGGGGCAATCAAAGCCTAAGTCCCCAAGAAGGACCCCGAGCCCAGAGTCCCCAGGGTCACCTGAACAGGACGAGCCACTCACCCACTCCCCAGATCCGACCAAGGGGGAGAACTGGACGAGCCCCACCATCGACTACACACAATGATCCCCGGGGGGCCAACAGCGACAAACCCACAGGCCCCCGCCGGAGCCCACCGCACTGATGTAGCCCCAGGCCCGGGCACCGAGGCCCGGGCACCGGGGACGCCCACCCCTCAGGCCCAGACCCGATAGGACCAGAGCCCCACCAGGCAGCCACCAGGCCGAGCCGACCCACGCCCAAGCGCCCAACCCCAGAAGGCGACAGCAAGGGCCCCTAACACGCCCGCGGGCAAAGGGACACCCACCCGGGGGCCATGTGACAGGAGTGCGACACCAAGTAGCCTCAGATGTAAGAGAGGGGGCAGTCCAAATCCCAGCCTGACAATTAGACATTCATACACAGATACACTCACTCAGACCCACCCTCATCCTCACTCACACATAGACAAACTAACGACATGTTCCATTCATAATCCCGATGCACACTCTATACCCCCTAGGTCCAAGACATGTACCTGCCCCCTACATGGGGCAGCCCACACCCAAGCCCAGGAGGTAGGCCCATTCATTCTGGGCTGGAGAGTAGCCGACATCCAAGATCCGGCCCAACCACCGCCCTGCCGACAGGACACCCGAGCCCAAGCAGCCCCCGGGAGAGCGCAATGCCAGCCCCGCCCACGGCGAACCCCCAGGCCCGAACCCTCCCATAGTCCAGGACGACCCCGACGGCCCACCTCCACAATGTCCGCCAAGCAACCAGGGGGGTGAGAGAGAATTTTTTTAAAACAAATCTAGACCCCGACATACACCCCCCCGTCCCCAAATGTGCTGTTGGTGTGTGTTGCTGTAAAGTGCACTTAGAAAGGGAAGAGAAAGAGCAAAGGTTGGCATAATGCCAGTTTCCCCTCCACTCCAACCCAGGCCCTTATTGTCTAAATGCATAATTGTGAGTGAGCATAGGTACGGGGGGCGAGTGTAGTCATCCCGCCACCCATAACCGTAGTGCTCACCCCAATTCCTCTATGTGAATTTTATGAGGATGTTTATGAGTGAATGTCTAAAGTGTATAACAAAATTGAGTCCCAGGCGGTTCTGAACAACAGAGATGTAAAAACGTTGTAGCACACCCGAGTCTCAAAATCCCTACATGTATTAATTTGAGATGAAGAGGGCGGAGGTGCGTGGTGAGGGATGGGGAGAAAATATCTGCAGGAACAATGCTCCCGCAGCGAGTCAGCTCCCCCGCTGACCCTACAACCCCCCCAGTTCGCCAAGGTCCACCCCATGAGCGAGGCAAAGAAAACACCTCTCCGACCGCCAGGCCATTGAGCCAAAGACCAGAGAGGGACACGGCCCCGAGGGCCGCCAACACCACAACCAACAGCCCACATCCACCAGGGCCGCCCAGACACCTACGAACCTCAGTCAGCCCGCCGCCCAAGAGGACACAAGATCCCACATGGACGACATGGCCAAGAGCGCCCGCCCAACCTTCAACAGAACCAGGAAGCACCGAGAGCGGGCCCCAAGCAGGGCCCGCACACCGGCCATGCATAGTCCCAGACCATCATCAAGGACATCTACTTAGTCCCCACCCCAGAAGAAATACTACACCCACCCTTCACTCTTAACATCTTTCAGAACACATAACACACTAGACACACATATATTTATAATTCTAATTTCTTTTCACCAATCCATTGAATGTTTTAAGCTGCATTAAGCAAAAGGAGTGACAGCCTGAACGAGCCAGATGAACAATGTGAGACTACATTTAGTTGGGGTCTTTTGGGGGCCGAGATGGTGTAGAGGCAGGGCAGCCGGCTCAGGACCTCGTTGTGTCCCTGGGCAAGACACTTAACCCCGAGTTGCTGTAGGACTGGTAGCGCCTTGTAGGACTGGATGGCGCCTTGCATGGCAGGCTACCGCTACCAGTGTATGAATGTGTGTATGAATGGGTGGATGGCTGGTACTGTGAAGCGCTTTGGGGCCTCTCATAGGGGGCTGGAAAGCGCTATATAAGTAAGCTCCATTTACCATTTAGTTTCCTTACATTACCAAAACCTCTTTACTTGATACATTTTATATATCCTTGCATGAAAGTACCGTATTATGACTTTAGAAAGTGGCTGCTCAGCTAAAATGTATTTACATGGGGTCTGGTCCCATGTGACTTGGACAAGCCCCCCCTGGTGGTCTGCTGAATTTTTGATTATTGTTATTTTTATTTTGAGTTTGCAGCATCTTATTCACAGTTGTTTAGGTGCTTTTAGTATTTGCAGCATATTTTCTTTGTTTTCATTTTTGGGTTCTGTGTTTCTTTATCAATTTTCTGTGATTTCAGATTTCTTCTGCTGCTTTTTTTTTGTTTTTGTTTTTTATTTTGGAGTTTGCATCACTTGTGCTGTGCATATTAACTCTTTGCAGCTTGTTTGCACCTGTCACCCACTGCGGAGGCAGGACTCCTCAGCGACTAGTCGTGAAAGACGTACCTCTTCAAAGGTAAACTGAATTACAGTAGACTTTAATAGAAGCTCTAATAAAAAAGTGAACCATCATCTAGTGGTCAATTATAAAAATCAAAAGTTTGGTAACAAAGAAAAAATATTGCTGAAAGGAAAGCGTCATTTTATATGAGATGAGATTAAAAAAGACAAAGCAAGGGTTATTATTCACAGCTGGTGTGGATTTTCATGTGTGTGTTTAAATGTGACTTTCGTCCAAACCTGCGTCCACAAAGATCACAAGCAAAAGTTTTCTGTCCTGTGTGGACTATCATGTGTTGGTTTAAATATGACTTCTGTCCAAACCTGCGTCCACAAAGATCACAAGCAAATGCTTTCTGTCCTGTGTGGACTATCTTGTGTGTGTTTAAACCTGACTTCAGTCCAAACCTTTGTCCACAAAGATCACAAGCAAATGCTTTCTGTCCTGTGTGGACTATCATGTGTGTGTTTAAAGTTGACTTCTGTCCAAACCTTTGTCCACAAAGATCACAAACAAATGCTTTCTGTCCTGTGTGAATTTTCATGTGTGTGTTTAAAGTTGACTTCTCTCCAAACCTTTGTCCACAAACATCACAAACAAATGCTTTCTGTCCTGTGTGGACTATCATGTGTCTGTTTAAATGTGACTTTCGTCCAAACCTGCATCCACAAACATCACAAGCAAATGCTTTCTGTCCTGTGTGGACTATCATGTGTGTGTTTAAATATGACTTCTGTCCAAACCTGCGTCCACAAAGATCACAAAGAAATGCTTTCTGTCCTGTGTGGACTATCATGTGTTTGTTTAAATCTGACTTTAGTCCAAACCTTTGTCCACAAAGATCACAAACAAATGCTTTCTGTCCTGTGTGGACTATCATGTGTCCGTTTAAAGTTGACTTCTGTCCAAACCTTTGTCCACAAAGATCACAAGCAAATGCTTTCTGTCCTGTGTGGACTATCATGTGTCTGTTTAAAGTTGACTTCTGTCCAAACCTTTGTCCACAAAGATCACAAGCAAATGCTTTCTGTCCTGTGTGGACTATCATGTGTTTGTTTAAACGTGACTTATATCCAAACCTTTGTCCACAAAGATCACAAGCAAAAGTTTTCTGTCCTGTGTGGACTATCATGTGTTTGTTTAAATGTGACTTCTGTCCAAACCTTTGTCCACAAAGATCACAAGCAAATGCTTTCTGTCCTGTGTGAACTATCATGTGTTTGTTTAAAGATGACTTCTGTCCAAACCTTTGTCCACAAAGATCACAAGCAAATGCTTTCTGTCCTGTGTGGACTATCATGTGTTTGTTTAAAGTTGACTTCTGTCCAAACCTTTGTCCACAAAGATCACAAGCAAATGCTTTCTGTCCTGTGTGGACTATCATGTGTGTCTTTAGATTACACTTATGGTTAAATATTTTTCCACAGTCTTCACAACTAAATGAGTCCTGTTTTGACTGTTTTTTCTCGACTGAGCCTCCAGTTTTCTTCACTTCAACACGTTCCTCGATAACCAAACAACTTGAAGACGTCACTGACTGACTCGTCTTGTGAAATTGTTTCCCATGCTCAGTGAAGCTGCAAGATTTGTTGACAGTGTTTACGCCTGACTCAGGAGCTCTGCTCTCCTTCCAGTCTTTGTCACCGTCTTCAGGTTCTGACCCAGAGTCTGATAAGTCTTTTAGCTGAGAGTCAGAGTCCTTCACCTCATCACCTTCATCATCCTCACTGACTTCAGTCTCTGAAGAGCTGCAATCATCTCCATAAGTATTTAGATCTGGGTTCCTGGTAGTTTCTCCTTCTCCACAGTCCTCTCCACCAGTTGCTGCTTTCATCTGGTCAGCTGAGCTGCTGGTTGGAAGATCTTCCTCTCTTACTTGGTGCTGATGAAGCTGTAAAAACAGAGGCTTCTCTTCTTCTTCCTCATTCTTCCAAGGAACAGCAGTGAATGCAAACCCGGTGTCATCAGTCTCCTTTTTCACACAAAACTGCTCTCCCTCTTGACTGGTCCACAGTTCCTCCTCTTCCTCCTTTATGTTGAGGGTCTCTGGATCCTGTTGGTCCACACCTAGCATCCGTACTTCAGGAGCGTCTTCTTTAATCAGCACCTTCTGCTGAACATCTGCAGGGACCACTGAAAACATGAACATCAGGCACAATTATAACTTTATATTCACACATACAGTGGTGCTTGAAAGTTTGTGAAGCCTTTAAAACTTTCTAAATTGTTGCATAAAAATGACCTAAAACATCATGAGATTTTCACACAAGTCCTAAAAGTAGATAAAGAGAACCAAGTTAAACTCATTCATTCATTCATTCAACCTTTATTTATACAGGCTAGCCTCGTTGAGTCACGGGGACTCATTTACAAGAGGGACCTGTCTCACTCACACCAAACAACCATCCACTCTCACACTCACACCTAGGGTCAATTTAGAGTCACCAATCAGCCTAACAAGCATGTTTTTTGGTCTGTGGGAGGAAACCGGAGTACCCGGAGGAAACCCACGCATGCACGGGGAGAACATGCAAACTCCACCCAGAAAGGCCCCGGACCGGGATTTGAACCGGCAACCTTCTCGCTGAGAGGTAGCAGCTCTACCAGTTGTGCCACCGTGCTGCCCAACAAAACAAATGAGAAACATTTTTTTTATACTTGGTCATTTATTTACAGTATAGAGGAAAATTATCAAATATTACATGTTTTTTCCTGAGATTTGTCAAGCTGTTTGATCAATAATGCAATATCGTATATTCCTCCCTATATGTCACAGTTTTTTTTGCATAATTTACATGTCCTGCGACTTATAGGCCGAATAGACATATTTATGGATTTTTTCACATATTTATAAACCAGCAGCACGGTGGCTCAACTGGTAAAGCTGCTGCCTCTCAGCGAGCAGGTTCCCAGTTCAAATCCTGGTCAGGGGGCCTTTCTGTTTGGAATTTGCATGTTCTCTCCATACACAAGTGGTTTTCTCCAGGTACTCCGGTTTCCTCCCACAGACCAAAAACATGCATGTTAGGCTGATTGGTAACTCTAAATTGTAGCTAGGTGGGAGTGCGAGAGTGAATGGTTGTTTGTCTCATTTGTCTCCATGTGGCCCTGTGATGGACTTGCAACTAGGAATGTGCGATATGGCCTAAAATTCATATCACGATATGTATTGTGAAGGGTGGCAATAACGATATATATCGCAATATGTTTTTGGTATAAAACTTGCAATAGGAATGAAAAAAAAAGCATAGGGTGTCCTTTTGCCATAATTTATTTTGAAAACTGCTATCCACCTTATTCATGGGAGGGTTACTGTAGAAACGATTATGGGACGTACTTCCGGTTCATACCGGAAGTACTTGCTACTTGCTTGCTTGTTTACTTGCTAATCTGTACGCATCGTTGAAGTTAGATCTGTTTTCGGTTATTTCGGGCTATTTTATAGTAGTAAAAACTAAATATTGTCACGAAGATGTCCTTGCAGAGCTTGGGTAGCTGTTGCGCTGTTTGTGGCTGTACAAATAATCAGACAAAGCTTAATTTGTGGCTGCAACAAGTGTGTGTTGAACATGCTCCGATAACAAAAAGGGAATGTTCCTGTGATAAGCAGTACTGTTTTCATCGCCTACCAACAGATGACGAAACAAAGAGAAATTGGCTTAAAAATTTAAACTTGAAAAGACCACCCAAAACGCTGTACGTGTGCTCGTTTCATTTTGTGGACAAAAAGCCAACCGAAGAAAACCTGCATCCTTTTTTGTGGCTGGGCTACGAGAAACCACCTGAAAAAAGCCGCCGTATCCTCCAGAGGATCGACAGCAGTGACACGAGAACACCAGGTATGATTTCAGAGACAGCATTTAGTTTTATGATTTTATGTAGTCAGTGATTAAATGATACTAATATTTTCGTTCATAATTGGCAAATAAACACACGCACCTATATATGTATGGTGTGTGTGCGTTTATTTATATATATATAATATAGGTGTGTGTGTTCATGTATGGTGTGTGCGCGTTTATATATATATATATAATATAGGTGTGTGTGTTCATGTATGGTGTGTGTGCGTTAATAATATATATATAATATAGGTGTGTGTGTGTTCATGTATGGTGTGTGTGCGTTAATAATATATATATAATATAGGTGTGTGTGTGTTCATGTATGGTGTGTGTGCGTTTTTTATATATATATAAAATATAGGTGTGTGTGTGTGTTCATAAATGAACCCTAATGTTTGTACTGTATACTGTACTTTTACTTTCAGATGGGCTTGACAAGAGTGTGGAGCTGTGCTCAACACCCCCAACAACCTCTTGTGATGCCCAAACACAGTGGTCATGCCCAGGGATGGAGGACCACTCCTATTCCAAAAGGCCCACAGTCACATGCAGCATGAGTGCATCATCCCCAGCAATACCGGATTCTGCTGCAGACAGTATTTTGCAGACTGATGAAGACTCTCTTTTGTACACAAGGATCCCACTCACTGAGTTTCATACACTTGTGTCTAGCCTTAAGCCATTTGCTCCTGCTTCCCCAACAATGCCTTCCAAGATGGCGCCCATAAGCATGGCTGCGTATCCACCTCTCCTGTGGGTGTTTGGAATTTTTGTGTTTTGTTCGTTCTTCATCTGAGACATAAGTACACTGCTGGTTTATGATCGGAAGCAGCTTCTGGATTTACGTTTTGCTGCCGCGGATGTCGCTGATTCGGGCCAGTATGAGCGTACCTCGGGGCGACCCCCTCTACCCCCGTTGCTCGGAGACGAGCTGCCCGTTTACCTCCGCTGCTCTTCTCACCAGCCTGCACGGAGAAATCGATCGACTCGGAGGAAGAAACGCGGCTCTCGAGCTGGCCGGCTGGTGAAGCTCAGAGCCCGGCGTTCTGCCTCGCTGTCTTCAGCTGATGGTCTCGATTCTCATCGCCAGTCTCCCGCGTGCACGGACCAGGAAAACAACGGGGATCTCCGGCCGGAGCAGCTCTCTGTGGGCAGCGAGCCGCGGACGCGCGCTCCCCCACCAGCTGTTAGCACATCAGCTGCTAGCAGCTCATCAGCGGCTAGCTCGGATATCATCAAATTCTGTGTTGTCAACGCCCGATCTGTTTGCAACAAAACGTTCATCCTCAGGGATTACTTTGAAGATCACGACTTGGACTTTTTCTGCATCACAGAGTCGTGGATGTCGCCGGGTGAGTCCAGCGCGCTGACGGAAATAATACCACCAAACTGTTTGTTTTTTAACGACCCGCGACCATCAGGTCGTGGTGGTGGATTATTAACAATATTCAAATCAACTTTTGACTGTAAACAACTGTCCATTCCAGTCTCCTGCTCTAGCTTTGAGCTGACTGTGTTTGAACTCGGCCATTCACCTGTAACTTTGTGTGCTCTTGTCTACCGGCCGCCTCGCTCCAAGAACTTCATCAGCGAGTTTTCTGATTTCTTGGCTGAAATTACAGCCAAATATTCTCGGGTCGTCATTTCAGGCGACTTCAACTTGCACGTGTGTTGTCCTGAGAAGCCCATGGTTAAGGACTTTTTAGATTTATTGGACTCATTTAATTTAACTCAACACGTGAACTCTCCCACACAGCAGCGTGGACATTTGTTGGACCTTGTTTTAACATGTGATGTGACCGTTTCAAACCTTGAAATAGGTGACAATGTATTCTCGGATCATAGGCCAGTCAATTTTCAGTTCACCATCCCCCATGTAACCCCTAAAACATGCATTCCTGCACGTAAAGGCAGGAATGTTAACCATTTAACTGCCGCACGTTTCACTGAGGTTTACAACAATGACATGTTAATTCAGCCCCCATTGTTCCTCTCCAGCACTGAGGAGCTGACAAACCAGTTTGACTCTGTTTGTTTAAAGGCTTTGGATCAAGTGGCTCCTATTAAACCGAGAAGACCAAAACTCAGGGCCGAACCGTGGCTGAATGACACGACCAGAGCGGCCAGGCAGCAATGCCGAAAGGTGGAGAGGAAATGGAAAAAAGACAGTCTGCAGGTCTCTTTTGAGATGGTAAAAGAGAGCTGGCGCCGATATCAGAAAGCAGTGAAAACTGCTAAATCACAATACTTCTCTGATATCATTGCTGCAAACTCTCGTAACCCTCGAGTTCTGTTCTCCACCCTAAACTCTGTTCTCCACCTCACTGAACAATCACCCATGGAAGCCTCGACTGAGCTGTGCGAGAACTTCCAACATTTCTTTTTAGATAAAATCGCAACCACCAGGGCTCTCATTTCTCCTCCATCTCACGATCCATCCATCCCACCTCAATCTGTTGCTGTTTGTGACCATTTTGAACCAGTCTCTCTGTCCTCTCTAGAGCAGGTCATGTGCAACCTGAAACCATCTGGCTCCCCCTTCGATGTGGTCCCCCCTCGGCTTCTAAAGGAGGTTTTTCACACTCTAGGTCCCTCCATTCTCTCGATTGTAAATAGCAGTCTATCCTCGGGTGTGGTGCCAAAATCATTAAAACATGCTGCTGTTCAACCCCTCCTGAAAAAACCAAACCTCGACCCGTCAGTATTATCCAATTTCAGGCCTGTCTCCAGACTCCCATTTGTTTCTAAACTTCTAGAGAAAATAGTTGAGTCCCAACTAAAGTGCTTCCTGGAGGATCACGCTATCCCCGAGCTATTCCAGTCTGGCTTCAAATCCCTCCACAGCACTGAGACTGCCCTACTGAAGGTTTTTAACGACATCTTCCTATCCACAGATACTGGTGACTCTGTGCTGCTTGTCCTATTGGACCTCACATCCGCTTTCGACACCATCGACCATGAGATCCTCATTGCTAGGTTGGAGCAGTGGGTGGGCATCTCAGGATCAGCCCTAAACTGGTTCAGATCCTACCTCTCTGACAGGTCTTTTTGTGTGTCCATCAATGATTTTACTTCTGCAGTGGCGGCTCTTAAATGGGGGGTTCCGCAGGGGTCCATCCTGGGTCCTCTCTTGTTCTCCTTATACCTGCTGCCACTCGGTGCTATTTTCCGGAAACACAATATACCTTTCCACTTCTACGCTGATGACTGTCAAATTTACTTCCCCCTAAGACAAAATGGTACAGGCTCTATTCAACCTCTGCTCGACTGCCTGGCTGACATCAGGGACTGGATGGCTTTAAATTTCTTAAGCTTCAATGATAAGAAGTCTGAAGCCATATTGTTCCTTCCCAATGACACAACCTCAAACCACTGCATTGACCTGTCTGCTCTACCCCTGTCCGAAAAACAAAAAGTCACAAATCTGGGAGTGATAATGGATCCTGCCATGAAACTCAACAGTCATGTAAACATGATCGTCAAATCCTGTTTTTTCCAGCTGAGGCGTCTGTCTAAGCTGAAGCCCATATTATCCAAAAACAACCTGGAGACAGTGATTCACGCATTCATTACATCTAGGCTTGATTACTGCAATTCACTTCTGTTTGGCGTCAGTCAAGCCACCATTGCACGATTACAACTGGTTCAGAACGCAGCTGCCCGATTTTTAACCAGCACACGCAAAAGAGAGCACATTACACCAGTCTTGGCCTCCCTTCACTGGCTACCGGTTCATCTTCGAATCCAATTCAAAATTCTCATGTATGTCTACAAATCGCTGAACAGTCTCGCCCCCGCCTATCTCTCGGATCTGATACACCCATATGTCCCTCCACGTGCTTTGAGGTCAGAGGATCAGGTACTCTTAATAGTTCCAGAAACTCGCCTTAAGCGCAGGGGTGACAGGGCGTTCTCTGTAGCAGGCCCAAGACTCTGGAACGAGTTACCGCTGCTCATCAAACAGGCCCCCTCCCTCTCGGTTTTCAAATCCCGGTTAAAAACTCACTACTACTCCATTGCTTTCAATGCCAGCTGATTTGTATTGGATCGTTTGATTTATGATCTGCAATGTTTTTATGTTTTTCGTGTTGTACTTCATTGTCTGTGTTGCCTGTTGCGTGTTTGTTTGTCCAGCACTTTGGTGTGGACTTGTTCCTGTTTAAAGTGCTTTATAAATAAAATGGTATGGTATGGTATGGTAATGCCTGTGGTGGACCAAATTCTAATTACTGTACTTTGATGAAGTTAAGACAGAACTTTGTCATGGCTGATTTAGCACAGCGGTTCAAAATCTCAGAGGGTCAGGTCAGTAAGACTGTTGGAATGTGGACGGACATAATGTCAGAACAAACCAAGGACCTTATTCTATGGTTGCCCCGTGAAACAATTAAAGCAACATTGCCAAAAGTTTTTAAAGAGCACTTTTCAAACACAACCTGTGTCATTGACTGCACAGAGACAGTTTTGCAGAAAGCTAAAAACTTGGACTCCAGAAGTGAATCATACAGTCACTACTATGCAAATAACTCTTTCAAGATGGCCGCGCTCAGACCAGTAGCAGCTTCATGGGCTTCCAGAACATCCCCAGTTTTTAGTAGTTTTAATAATGTTTTTGTACCTGACTCTGCGCGTTTTTTGCGGGTGAATTATAGCCGAACTGAGCTGTTGAGAATTGGAGCGGATTTACCACAAGGCACAGCTGAAATCAGCAACGAACTCAAATCAGAGCTCGGAAGATTGGATCTGCTTAGATCATCTTTCTGGAAGCAGATGCGCGGAGGAAAGAAGAGAAAGCGATGCTCTCGAGGGAAAAAGCGTGGCTGTCGAGCAGGAATCATGACGAGACTACGAGCAGACGCTAAAACCGGTAAACCCCCGATGCCGGCTTTATTTCTGTCCAACGTGCGCTCGCTCGACAACAAGATGGACCTGCTTCGTCTGAGAGTAACAACGTCGGAGGAGATGAGGAGATGTTCGGTGCTTTGTCTCACGGAAACATGGATCAATGAAGACACTCCTGACTCTGTTTACGAGTTGGATAATAAACTATTTTTCAGAACGGACCGGTGCATCGAGACTACGGGGAAAACGCGAGGTGGAGGCGTCTGCATTTACGTTAACAAAGACTGGTGCACGAACTGTGCCGTTATCAGCAGGATCTGCTCAGCTGCTGTGGAGCTTTTAACAATAAGATGTAGGCCACATTACCTCCCCCGCGACTATTCAGCGATAATAATAAGCAATGTTTACATACCCCCCGATGCTAATGCTAAAGACGCCCAGGAAGAAATTCATGAGTTACTCACCTCGCTGCAGTGTAAATATCCTGAGGGGTTTTTCATTGTTTCCGGGGACTTCAATCACGTGGATTTACGTGCCATCCTTCCAACCTTCAATCAGCACGTTTTCACAGAAACACGAGGAAATAAGACATTAGACCAGGTCTACACGAATGTGAAGGGGGCGTACACGGCGAAGCCACGCCCACCGCTCGGGGCTTCCGACCATCGCTCCCTGCTATTGGTCCCTAGACAGCTCCCCCCACTCCGACGTTCGATGCCAGAACAAAGAGTGATCACATCGTGGCGCCAAGATAGTTCCCCCATGCTAAGAGACTGCTTTGAAAACACAAACTGGTCTGTCTTCAAAGAGGCAGCTACGAATGGAAATTCAGTTGACCTGGATCTTTATGCTTCCTCTGTCCTGGGTTACATCAGTACATGTGCTGAAAATGTATCCATAAGAAAGTGTGTTAAATTTTACCCCAATCAAAAACCCTGGCTAAATAAGGATGTCCGCACCCTGCTGGCAGCCAGGGACACTGCATTCAAGTCTAAAGATACTGAGGAGTTGAGAAAGTGCAGGAGAGAACTGGATGATGGCATAAAGAAGGCCAAAGCCGCGTATGCACAGAGGATCGAGGGACAGTTCACCTCACATGATCCACGGAGCATGTGGCAGGGCATCAAATGCTTAACAGACTACAAGGGCAAAAGCAAACAATGCCCCAGGGACCCATCCCTGCCTGATGCCCTCAATAAGTTTTATGCACGTTTTGATGATCCAAACAGACCAACTAGCACCAGACTCACCTCATCACCAGACGAGGAGCACCTCAAAGTGACCGCAGCAGAAGTGAGAGGCAGTCTCAGAAGGATCAACCCTCATAAAGCTACGGGTCCAGACAACATCCCAGGGAAAGTTCTGAAGGAATGTGCGGACCAGCTCTGTGAGGTGCTGGCTGACATCTTCACCACCTCACTTGCACTGGAGTCAGTTCCCACCTGCCTGAAGACCGCCACCATCATCCCAGTCCCAAAAAGCTCCACAGTGACTGGTCTGAATGACTATAGACCGGTGGCTCTCACCCCGATAGTCGCTAAATGTTTTGAGAAACTGGTCATGTCCCACATCAAGACAGCCGTCAACATCAACGAGGACCCTCATCAATATGCATACCGTGAGAACCGATCAACAGAGGACGCCATCTCCTCCGTGGTCCACACTGCTCTCACCCACCTGGATCAGAAGGACTCATACGTGCGTCTGCTCTTTGTGGACTTCACATCTGCCTTCAACACCATGATCCCCCAAACTCTGATAGACAAACTATCCACACTTGGACTAAGCCCCTCTATTTGTAACTGGGTCTTAGACTTCTTAACAAACAGACCACAGTCCGTGAAGATCCACAACTTCTCCTCCTCCACCATCACCCTCAGCACTGGCTCTCCTCAGGGATGTGTGCTGAGCCCTCTTCTGTTCACTCTGCTCACATATGATTGTACAGCCACACATCCAGGCTGTCATATTGTTAAGTTTGCAGATGATACAGCTGTGGTGGGATGCATCACAGATAATGATGAATCCAGCTACAGACAGGAGGTGGAACATCTGGAGAGCTGGTGCAAAGAGAACAACCTTCACATGAATGTGAAGAAGACGAAGGAGATGATTGTGGACTTCAGAAGGAACAAACACACCCACACCCCACTGTATATAGGTGGATCTGCGGTGGAGGTGGTCTCCAGCTACAAATACCTGGGTGTACACATGAATGATAACCTCAGCTGGAGCAATAACACCACCAGCCTGATCAAGAAAGGTCATCAGAGACTCTACTTCCTCAGACGGCTGAGACGAGCCGGTCTGAGAAGCCCAGTCCTCACCTCGTTCTACAGGTGTGCAGTGGAGAGCGTCCTGTGCTCCAGCATCAACGTGTGGCATGGAGGCTGCACAGTTGCAGAGAGAAAAGCTCTGCAGAGAGTGGTGAAGGCTGCACAGAAGTCTGTGGGAGTCAGTCTCCCCACCATCACAGACATTTACACCTCCAGATGCAGAAAAAGAGCCACCTGCATCATGAAAGACCTCACTCACCCAGCACACTCACTCTTTGCACCACTCCCCTCGGGACGGAGGTTGAGGAGCATCAAATGTAGAACCACTAGACTGAGGAACAGCTTCTACCCTGAGGCTGTCAGACTCATGAATAAATAAATAATAAGAATAAACACTGCAAAATGTCACATCATACTGATACTGATCTGTTTCTTGTTGCTGCGTTCATCTGTGACCATCTGCTCATGTTCGTGCTGCTGTTTATAATGATGTTTTTCTACTACATTAGGGCTTAGTGTATTACTAGCTGATGTCTCTCTTAGTTAATCCTAGATGTTATTATTGTTTTTCTCTTGCATTTGTTGTTGGATGTAACTGGGACCCTGTGTACATAATCTCGTTTTCAACACATGTACTACATGCGGTGCAAATGACAATAAATTCTCTCTGACTCTGACTCTCTGACTCTGACTCTGTGAAATAGTTATTGGCAGTTTCTCCCTCCAGACTAATCATGTTTATTTATAATAATAATAATTTGTCACATTTTGTCATCTGTGTATGTTTCCCATACTTGACAGACGAAATTGGTCTTCTGCCTTTAACCCAACCACCACCAGGTGGTGCAGCGAGCAGCGTAGTCGCGCTCGGGGAGCTGGAGAATTAGATGTGCACTCATAGACACCCCAAGGTGTGTAGTGGCCGGGGCGCGAACCCGCGTCCTTCGGGTCCCAAGTCAAAAGCCTTGCCACTACACCATCCAGATGCTTATGGCGGTAAATGCAGTGACAGGTTTATAACACAGAACTCTGGGTTTCTGGACTATCTGCGTGCTGGAGATCAGGTGATGGGTGATCGTGGTTTCACAGTGAGGGACCTGCTGGAAGAGCGTGGTGTCAATGTAATCATTCCAGAATTCACACGCAAAGGATGCCAGCTGACCAACGAGGAGGTGACTCGCACACGCCGCATTGCTCATGCTCGCATTCATGTTGAGCGAGCAATAAGGCGCCTGAAGGTGTACAAGATTCTCTCTCAGACAGTGCCAATTAACTTGGTGCCTAAAATTGACAAAATCCTAAGATCTGTGCCGGTTTAGTGAATTTAAGAGCTGAGCTTATTTCAAGTGAGAAGTGAGAAGACATTAAATGTAAAACATTTTTCTCAAACATTTTTGCAAAATAAATTATAAATATGCTGTACTTGCTGTAAACGTAACACAACTCTTAACATGTTTTTTTAAAGGATGCAATGTTAACTATATTACATTAGAAAAGTATTTGCTAAAATGATTCATTTGTTATGTACAATAGTTGACTGTTAACCTTCTTACAAGGTTGTTTTTTTTGTGCAATATATCAGTTAATTTTGGATTAAACTACTGTTTCTATCTAAATGTCACTTTTTTCATTATCAAGTTTTTAAAGATCGTTTCCTGTCTATTTCAGTATTTGTTTTTGTTTACTGTATTTTTAAGAGATCCAGGTATTTTGGGCAGAGATGAATTTTCGTTGCAACAAATTCATCTACTAATGTTGGAAGCATGTGTGAAAAGTAAAAGTTCTCAAGGTGCTTCATTTGTGTATCAGTAAAGTCTTTGTCAAAAGACATCCCTCACCTTATCCACAAAGTCCATGGTGGTCCATGGCAGCTCAGAACACCACATACAGAACACCATGGACTTTGTGGATAAGGTGAGGGATGTCATCATGGAGACTGATGAAACAATGGTCTCTTTTGATGTCACATCACTCTACGTGT
>JBBPBX010013022.1:0-22191 GCA_038048925.1 Garcialebias charrua
GCAACATTCATGTATTTATGTTTAAACACAATCAAATGTAGGCTGTAAGCTTTTGAAAATAATGAATAAGAAACCAACAAGGGAACACTACTGTACTCTAAATACACAAGAGAGTGACACACAGGTTGTTATTTAGCTGCCTGTGCTCCCTGGAAAGCACCTGATGTATCAAGAAAACCTGCCAAGAAACCTGACCTGAAATTAAAACATTGATTCAGTTCCTGGAACGACTTGCATCTAAGAGGAAACTAGTTCAACACGTCTGTTGTTTTTTGTGCAACTAAACCGTGGAGGTTTGGTAAACATCAGACAGGTGACGGATTACTGACAAATTTAACTAAAGAAACTGAAGACGTCAGTCGTGTGTGGAGGTAACCTATGGAGGAGTGAGAATCACATCCAGGTGATCACTCCTTTTCCTACGTGCTCGCTCAGTCAGTGCTTAAAGTTTTAATGTTGCAGCACTTTTGCTTTTAGAGGTGCTTCCCAGAGCTTGACTAAAGTTGCCATTAATGAGCCGGAGACAGCGCAACAAAATACAATTACCGTATTTTCCGGCGTATAAATCGCTCTGGAGTATAAGTCATATCAGTCAAAAAAAGAATCGAGAAGAGGAAAAAAACATATATAAGTCACTTGGGCATATAAGATATAATTTGCATTTATTATACATTTATTTAATGGTCAAAACAGCTGCTTTTCACCTGGGCGGCACCATGCTATCCATCCATCCATCGTGGCGTTCCTCCGCCTGCAGTGAAGCGAGTGGGCACGAAGGGACTCGCTGTTGCAGTTCTTCAAAATTTAAAGCATCATTCAAAAATCGCGTTATGAATATGGAAAAATAAACGTATATAAGTCGCAAGGACTGACAATTCTATGCAAAAAAAACCCAACCTGTGTCTTATATGCCGGCAAATGTGGTATTTGACTCCGATCAATGCGTTACGTCATCTTTGATCTCTGCAGACGGGCTCTTTTATTCTCTCCATCAACTCTCCTCACACAGACGTGCCCTGACTCTGCAGCCCGTGAGGTGTTGGAAATGTCAGACAGAGAGGAATGCTGTTCAAACCCTGACAGTCAGGAGGAATCAGGAGGATCTGTCCGCCTCAGCACTGCTGATGCTGCAGGAGGGAAGCAATCACAGGCTTTATTGTGAGTGTGGTCTCATAAAAAATGTATCAGTAGAAAAGCGTGTTTGTTCTGTAGTTAATTTAAAAAAACAGACTCCACTGTTGCATCATTGTCTACCAGCTGTGCAGCAAACAATAATCCACACAATCAGCTGGATAATCAGACTGGTTGTGGATGTCACCAAAAAGAAAAGAAAAAGTCTGATGTGACAGCAAAGTGTGCCGTGCTTCTTTTTCCTTTTTCTTTTTGCTCTCTGGAAAACAGCACACACAGTGTTGCCAGTTGCTGTCAACAATCAGCTCCTCCTCTTCCTCCTCCCAGACCGGTTGGACGCCAGAAAAGCCTCTGCTGCTGTCACACACTCAACAATCACACATCAGTCAGCTCTGTCTGCTCCTTCCCCCCCCCCCCCACACACACACACACACACTCTCTCAAAGTTGACACACAACTCAATAAAACTGCTTCCACACCTAGTTGCAGTGTGGGTTGATCACAAAAGGAGGTTTTGATACGAGCTAATTGTCATTTGGGGCTTGCAGCAGCAGCAGGTTCGTTGGAGTCAAAGGTCGTTTGGCTCCTTCTTACTGGGAGTGGAAGGCGGACGAGGATGCAGAAATTCAAGTTGATGCCACAACACGCAGATGCAGACACGCCCCTGTAACTATAAGTCCTACTCTGTGTCGTGTCACCTGGACGGTTAGTCACACCACATTCCTGCTCACACACACACACACACGCACACACCTGATTGTTCTACTGTAGACTCTTTCACAACAGATACAGCAGTTTCAAGTGTTCTGGTCGCAGATCGCTCGAGTTTCGCGTGAAAACTTTGTGACGTTTTCTGTTGGAGCGCAGACAAAAAGCCCCAGACGTTCTGGACGTTTAGGTGTAGCTCTGACCAGACCAGCAGCTGAACTTCAGACGTACAACATCTCCATCGAATATCTGTGACTTCCGCACTTATTGACCCGGTTAAAAATACTTTGTGGTTCTGAGTCACAAGCAGAAGAGAGCAGCTCTAGCTGCACGTCATGGAGAACAAATGATCATTATGTGTGTTTTAGAGGTGTGTGAAGGTGTGCAGGGGTGTAGGACTGGGGGGTGGTTGGGGGGTGGGGGTGTAAGGGCCCATGGCAGGGAGGGGCCCTCAGAAAGCCTGAAATGAAAGAGGTTTAAAAAAAAAAAGTGTGAGAGATTTGGATCAAGAGAGCACGGAGGCCCAAACATTCAAGTTACACACCTGAGTGTGTGTGTGTGGGGGGGTTGTTTATGTTATTTTGAAAGGCCCATTTTTCCGTATATACTACATGGACCAAGTGCTCCTTATGGGGCCCAAAGCCCAGGCCCCATAAGAAGAAGTGCCGGTGGTGGGTTAGGGGTTAGGTTTAGGCTTAGGTATGTACTGGAATCTGTTAGTCTTGGCAATGCCACGTCCCGGACAGTCTGTGTCTCCTGTGGTGTCCCTCAGGGGTCAGTTCTGGGGCCCCTGCTGTTTTCCCTCTACATGCTGCCTTTAGGTCAAATTATTAATCAGTTCAACATTTCTTTTCACTGTTATGCCGACGATACACAGCTTTACATCAGGACTGGAGCATCCTCATCTTCCCCATTGTCATCTCCATCTTCACTCACTGCCCTCTCTACCTGCCTGGAGGAAATAAGGGCATGGATGAATCAGAACTTTCTTCAATTAAACTGCTCCAAGACTGAGGCCATACTGATTGGCACCCCTCACCAGGTACAAACATCAACTATAACAACAATCTCCTTCTCTGGACAAGACATCCCCCTCTCCACCTCTGTTACAAATCTTGGAATAAAAATGGACTCTCATCTTACATTTGAAAATCACATTAAGCATCTGTTTAAAACCTGCTTCTTCCATCTTCGAAACATCTCCAGACTTCGCCCATCTCTGACTTTTTCTGATGCTGAGAAACTCGTCCATGCCTTTGTCTCCTCCAGGCTCGACTACTGCAACTCCCTGTTTATTGGAATCCCTGGCAAAAACCTTCAGAAACTTCAATATATTCAAAACAGTGCAGCAAGGATTTTATTGAGAGCTCGTAAATTTGAACATATTACACCCATTCTCCATAACCTCCATTGGCTTCCTGTCACCTACAGAATTCAGTACAAAACTGCTCTCATTACACATCAATGCTTACACGGAACTTCACCAGATTATCTAAAGGACATTCTTGCACCATATTCATCCACCCGGTCTCTACGATCACAGAACAGTAATCTACTTCACATTCCACTAACCAAATTAAGGACCATGGGAGACCGGGCATTCTGTGTGGCTGCCCCCCGCCTATGGAACTCCCTCCCTGACTACCTGAGAGCTCCACAGTCACTGGTTGACTTTAAACAAGGCTTAAAGACTTTTCTTTTTAAGCAAGCCTATTCTGCCTCCACATGATTTTATCTTTGATCTTAGTTGATTTATCATTGATTTTACTTGATTTCATCACTTGTTTTTATTTAATCTTTGATTTTAGTTGCACTTTGTAGCACTTTGAGATTTTTGTTAATGAAAAGTGCGTTATAAATTCAATTCATTATTATTACTGGTTATAATCTCTCTCTCTCTCTCTCTCTCTCTCTCTCTCTCTCTCTCTCTCTTCCCCTTTCAGCTCAGATTTGATTCCACCTTCAGTCCTGCGGCGCCACCTCCTGATGGTCTCTTGTCAGTAAGACAATTCAAACGACCACCAAAGGTCATCAACAGGCTGCTGGTGGGGGTGGGTGCACCTTTCATTTCATTCACAAGAATATTTGGTGAAAAGTCACCATGAATGAAAAATATATATCTTCAGTCTAAATGTACGTCACAACCTAAAGTATTCTGACTGTTGCTGGTGAAGATTCTCAGTCATCCAGGACATGATAAATCAAAAAGGCGTTCAATTCAGGATCAACTGGACTTTATTTGTAACAGAAAACGTTTCGACTTCTGTCCAGAAGTCTTTTTCAATTCTGAATGGAAGCTGTGAGAACGAGAAGTTTTATACAGGCTTACAAGTCAATAACACATACATGTAAATTGACAGATCACACCTTAACAGTAGGGAGTCCCTTGAAGTCTCTGACAGAAAACACAACTAATCACAGCTGAGGTAACACATTCAGCTGTGATTAGTTGTGTTTTCTGTCAGAGACTTCAAGGGACTCCCTACTGTTAAGGTGTGATCTGTCAATTTACATGTATGTGTTATTGACTTGTAAGCCTGTATAAAACTTCTCGTTCTCACAGCTTCCATTCAGAATTGAAAAAGACTTCTGGACAGAAGTCGAAACGTTTTCTGTTACAAATAAAGTCCAGTTGATCCTGAATTGAACGCCTTTTTGATTTATTCTGACTGTTCATTTGAAGCAAAGCCGTGAGACATATCTTTACATTTACCTTCCAAAGGGGCAGACTTTCTTTTAAAGTGGTTTTGATCAATAGTTCTTGTTTTCTGAAGGTCTTTCAAAGTGTTTGATGGATTCTGTCTGTGACGGTGGACCAGTGTCTGCTTATCCAGCTCTCTGACACTTTGCAGAGGGAGTTCAGGACAAAGAGTTTGAGAAATAACATTTATGGTACCAGAGCTAGTCTGTGGCTTCACTTATTCATATTTAAATTTTATTTTAGTTTTCTGCCATTACACCTGCAGTAAACAGTATCTACTAAAACACTCAGCTGGAAACCTGCCTTGTTTTACTACAAACGATCCTTCAGGGCTGAAGACGAATGAATTCACCTCCAAGTTGAAGTTTTCTTCTCAGTTTCATTCTCATGACTTGTTTCTCACTGTTGCAAATATTTGAGTTTTTTTTTTTTTGTTTGTTTGTTTGTTTACAAACTAACAAACTTTTTTTAAGTCCACAGTTTGCAAAAAACAGCTCAGATTTGCACACACACACTCAGCCTCTCACTTTTTGCAAACACACTAAATAAACACTTTTATGCACAAACGTGTATTGAACCATGAACTTAGCTCACTTCAGTTCAGTTTATTTACATAGCACCAAGTTACAACAGAAGTCATCTCAGGGCACTGAACAGAGTGAACAGTGGTCCCCGACTTACGAGCGAGTTCCGTTCCTACGCCTGTTCGTAACACGGATTTCAACGTAAGTTGAAACACACTGGCCGCCCCATATACACGTACATGAACGGTATTGTACAGTTACCAAGCGCTTAACCTATCCTGTACCCTACACAATTATCAAAAAACACATACAGTACATTTGGAGCCATAATGAAGGAAAAAAAGAGTTAATTTCTTACTGGGAGCTGGTCAATTCTTCCTCCGTCTGTTAGCATGTTAGCTCGTGCACCTCTGAGCTCCTGCAGCTTCACGCGGTCCACAGCGTTTAAAGCAACGTCTGTTAGCATGTTAGCTCATTGCTAGCATGTTAGCTCATCGCTCAGCTGTAGCCTCTCTGCCTCGTAAACCTCCGCTCCAAAAAATAAGGTCTCCTGTATTTCCACGCGCGGTCCAGAGTTATCATATTAGCCCCTCCTGACCTGCTCTGCTCCGGTCTGCCTGAGGTCTCCTGTAAGTTTCCAGCACATCAAGCTCCCCCTCCCTCCCTCCTGTAAGTTTCATTTCAGTACTGTATCTTCTGGTGTAAAGGTGCATAAACCACGTAACTCGAACAATGCTTTTCAATGGGAGGGCGTTCGTAACCGCGAAACGTCGTAACTCGAGACCGTCGTAACCTGAGGACTACCTGTATATATTACATCCTGTGATATCAGTGAAATGTTATAGTCCAGCGCAAAGAGGCGACGCCTATAGTCCATTTTTTAAAATGTTTCTTTCCTCCTACAGCTGCTGTCATTGTAGTAGAAATGTTTACTGTAAGACAACTACAATATACTGTATATTATTTGTTCTGACTTTCATCCTGAGCAGTGTTTGGTAAAATATCTGACTTACAGGAATACAGTAATGGAGAGTGGAAATGTAACAACAGGTTCAACACATGAGCAAGTAAATTGTGTTTGGTAACAGAGAAAATACAGTTTATTATAAGTTTTGTATAATTTTTCCAAGTTCTACGAAGAATATGGGATGTTTGCTCTTTGGGCGTGATGGGACCAACAATGTGAAGTGATTTAAAGAAACACATGGGCTCTACTGTTGTTTCAGATCACAAAACTGTGTCTATGTTGCTGTTTTCTAATTTCACCACGTGGTGACAGTGTTGTATGGTTCACGAAATGTTTCCCATTGCTGAACATCCCAATCCCTGATTTTAAACTTTGCTTTTTCATGACTAAAAAGTAAAAGACAGGCTCTGTGTGAATCGGAACTGGGTGCACATTTTTTATGTTTTTAGCTTGACGCAAGCTGAACTTTGAATCAAAAGGGCCTCAGTTGTGACACAAAGTATTGCATTGTGAAAGCTGAGCCAAAGATTTATGGACAGTGAGACAAAATCCAACCCTGTAGTTTTTCTGCCCTAAAAGGCCTCTAGGAGGCTGGAGGCAGCGAGACAGAGACTGACCTACTTTTTACTTGAAAAAATATATTTTTATGAGCTTTTATTGCACTTTATGCAAACTAATCTTTAATGCAATTTATATTTTCTAATGTAGCATCTCATTAAATATACATGCAGATACAAAATGAGTCAACTCTTGTTGGGTTTTGCCATTTTAGCCTGATGGAATGTGACCAGTTCGTTATGCAGTTGTTGTTTTTTTTCAAGACATTTATAAAAACACAAGGATAAACATCCTAAATACAAACAGAAATTGGAATTTTTGCTTTAAAAAATAAAGCATACTTTTTATTAAAGCCTGTAGAAAGGTGAATAAGGTTCTGTGAAAAGTTTTATCAGAGTAATTTACATGTGATCGCAATGTATTTTGTGATACATCTCAATTAGCAAGTGGCAAAGATAAATTTGTTTGGTGGTGGTGGAATAGACAAAGTTGCCTAAACTCAAGATGTGCAAATAAAAACTGCTCAGGTGAATTTGCACACTAATGATGCATGCTCAATAATCCAGGTAGAAAAATAAATAAAAAATCTAAATCTGGTCCTCTGGACATTCAAAAAAAAAGCAAAAAAAAAATTGTAGAAACGCTTCGTCTTTAGACGAAACGTTTCGACAAATTTTTTTGTGCTTTTTTTATTTTTATGTCCAGAGGACCAGATTTAGCTTTTTTAGATGTTCTGATACATGAGTTCATATTTGAACTAACACTACTTCCTTTAAAGAAATAGCTGCACACAGAACGAGGCGGGCGGCTGCAGAGGTCTGCCTGGAGAAAGAACACAATCCTAAAACCAGTTTGGTTTTTTTTGTTTAGTGCTGCAAGTGAAACACTCATAAGGATTAATTCAACACACACATGCTGACCCTGACTTACAGTCCCAGATTTGGCTCGACCAACATCTGGAGGGCAACCAACAGGAAGGGAAAGCAGTGACAAAAATACCGGTACAGTCTGTTTTTCAGTGTCATTCTTGTTTAGAGTGGATGAAGAGGTGAGATGCTCCGTGTGTGTGTGTGTGTGTGTTTGTGTGTTTCATTCCTCCTGACATACACCATCCCCTGCCTCTTTCCATGGCTCTTGTCGTTTATTGGAAACACAAGGTACACCAAGACCAACACGCTGTCTTCATCTCACTACAGTGATATTTGCTGCTGACAGCTGCAAACTGAGAGGACGGCTCAGCATCCGGAAAGGCCAGAGAGTCTAAACTAATAAAACCAGCAAACTAATCAAATAATATATAAATAATGTATCAATATTTATCGCACAGTTCTCCAAGCTGTTTGTCTGAGGGACATTTTTGACACATTTCCTACTACAAGAGAGAGGTGGGGAAACTGAGTCACATGATTTGTTATTTAAAAATTAAAAAAATTATATGAAGGACAGCAGGCAAAGAAATCAAGGACCAAAGCATTCACACTGTAAGAAAACCCCTCCGGTACCACACAACAACACAGATTTAGAATCAGAACAAAACCTTTTTTATACACATTTTTGAACATATATATTTTTACAGCACTGTGCAAGACTTTTAAAAACAACCTCCAAATCTTTGTTGGCTTACAAGGTGAAAAACTTAAACGTTTTTTTTTAAAGTTGCCTTAAACGTTCTTTCAGTTTTAGTGGAGGACATAAGGCAAAAGTTTTGAGCCATAAAATCTTTTGACAGCCGATGAACATTATCTGAAAGTCACATCGGTAAGAGCATCACTGCCTGCAGCTCCTCGTCCAAGATGGCCGCTGATTAACAACACCTGATGGCCATCAACCAGATGAGGATCCCTATAGTCTCTGGTCTCGTCCTTCTCTGGAGCTCTCCCTATAGGATTTGGAGTTGGACACGACGACGTCCTTAAACCTGTAAGAGAGAAACATCATCACTTTAATATTGCTGTCACCTGTCAACCTCCTCTGACCATCTCCCTCCTCTTCCAGGAGCTGCAGAGAAGCTACTGTTATCTGTTCCACACAATGAATGATAAACACTTTTGTACTCACCTGTGGCTGCCTCGTTCCGGGCCTCATCCCACTCGTCATAACAACATACTGTATTTAGGAAATATCAAAGACATGGGAGTTTCAGCTTTATCTACTTTACTCTTGGAAATCATCTTTTTAGTCTTGAACCACTCATGTGTCAAACAGAGTTACAACTGGTACTTAAAGATTAAACTAAAAAAAATAAAGATTCAAAATACCATACCACTTTATTTATAAAGCACATAAAACAGCAACAAGGCCAAAATGCTGTACAGCAGAAACAAACAGGCAAAGGACACAGTAAATGATACATATCTAAATGGGTAAAGATAAGAACTAAATGACTAACATTATAGAATACATTCATTAAAATCAACTCGGTGTCAAAAGCCAGGGAATATACCGTACTTTCCGCCCTTTCAGTCGCTCCACCCTATATGTCGCATTAGTCCAATTATGTCCAATAAAGTGGAAAAATCCATAAACGTGTCGCACCTCCGTATACGTCGCATCTATTATGTGTCACCGCTGATGCGTCGCGTATGTTACGCGTCACCGCTGACCGGTGTTTTGTCGAAAATGGATTGGCTGAAAATGGCCGCAGGAGCGTGCACGGAAGGACTTTAACAAGATTAACACGGTAAAATCAATTAATTGTTTGCTGAAAATTATAGCAAAGATGTGTCTGAGCTGAACTTTTCCTTAATAAATGCACGTAATGGTCATATAAGCTGAATTTAAAACAACATTTTTGCTACGTCGGTGCTGCGAAGCGTGCACGCGCAGCGAGCGGATACGCTTCATTTCTTTAAAATAAACAAACCTAAAAATATATATTTGTTTGCTGACATTATAGCAAAAGTGTATCTGAGCTGAACTTTACCTTTTTTAATATTCGTAATGGTCAAATCAGCTGGATTTAAATGGTTTCGCTTTGACGGTCTTACGTGTGTGCGCGCTGCGAAAATAAATTATAAATAAATAAAATTTTAGCTTAAACATCTCCTAAAGCTAACTCATTGTAAATGTCCATCCAGTGATTACTTTCTGTAAGTTTCATCAAAATCTGTCCTGTGGTTCTTGAGCTATTTTGCTAACAGTGAAACACTGAGGTAACAGTAGTTCAGACCTCCAGAGAGCAGGAGGCCGGGCTGCGACAGAGTGGGTCAGAGCAGAGGAGGCTTCTGTTGGACACATGAGCTGGGAACGGTCGGTGGACCCTAGCGGACGAAAGTGGTACTGCTCCATTTTTTTCATCAGAATGAATGGAAACGGTCATACCTCAGCCAAAAATTGGTATAAAAATATGGGGGAAAATCCCTAAATATGTTGCTTTGCCTCATAAGTTTAACACTAAAACTTTCTCACACATTACCACACAACACAAAGATTTTAACACTGGACTCTGTGTCATCAAACGGGTTATTCACTAAACTCTCGGTCATGTGCTCATACAGTTTGCACTACTTCTCATACTTGCACTAATGTTTGTATTACATCACTGCCTATAATCATAATACTGTTTACATTCTCTGTTTACATTTATTAATACTGTTTACTTTTATTACTACTGCTTACATGTAATTACTACTGTTTACATTTACACTACTCTAATATCTACACCACTGCTGATACATATACAGTGTGCTCTGAACGGTCTTATTTAGGGATGCCCAATGTGCCTTACTGCATATGCCACTTTTTGCCTCTATAACAACATCAACTACTACCTCATACATATACTGTGTACATTAACTCATACGCTGCTTTGCCACTTTGCAAATGTCAATGCTAGAAACCTTTAGTTTATTTTAGTTATACTTTTTATACTCTTTTTTTATACTAGTATGCAAAAACTCAGGACAGTATTATGTTCATTAAAGGTTCAGTATGCAGTTTCTGTAGAACTGCAGCAGTTAGAAATATTTTCAACAGGCAAAGCATTCTGATCCCTCCCCCTCAGAGCCATATGTGGCTCTGCCCCCTTGTGGTCTGTTGAATTTCAAATTCAAGCTCTGTTTTTATTGGCTGATTCAAATTCAAGCTCTGTTTTTATTGGCTGGTTACAAACTCTGTTTTTATTGGCTGGAAAATGGCGGGTCACCTTTTCTTTTTAGAAATGCTTATTTACCACCTGGAGAAGCAAGGGGACAATATTTTTTTTAATTTTTTTTCAGAGATTACCTGGCTAACATCAGTCTGTCAGGAGGTAGTGACAGAGTGAAGAAATATGTTCATAAAAAAAGCTACATACTGCAGCTTTAAATGTTTAATGTTTTAGTTTTAGAGTTGGTGTAAATTTTCATACTCTTATACCACTATGCAAAAAACTCAGGACAGTGTTAGTTTTACTATTTTATGCTTATGTCTATTATTATATGTTTCAGTGTTTCAATGTTTAGATGTTTACTGTTGCACCGAGGGACTGAGAGAAACGCAATTTCGGTCCTGTGTATGTCCTGTACAGTACATATTGCAGATCTGACAATAAAGTTGACTTTGACTTTGATAAGTTGCAGGACATGAAAATTAGTTTATTTTTATTTTTAAAAACTGCGACTAATAGGCCGGAAAATACGGTAAGTGTTTTTTTTTTTAAACGGGACTTAAAAACTGTGAGAGTCTGCCTGACACGCAGTAACTCATTCCACAGTTTTGGACCTGCAACAGGGAAGGCCCTGTCACCTAATGCGTCCCTGGAACCAGTAAAAGCCTCTGGTCTGCTGACCTCAGAGAGTGCTGTGGGACATATGGCTGCAGCAGATCAGCGAGATAGGATGGTCTTATCTTCACACGGGTCTTTGTCACAGACTGGACACAAAAAGCCTACAAACGTATGATTTTTAAGTTGACACAAAACTGGCTCACATTGAGTTTAGAAACCTTCATGATTTAAGTGTGTGGTCAAAAAACAAACAAACAAATAAATAGCAGGAGCTTCCCTGTGCATTGTGCCTACAAGATGTCCCATTCTGAGTGTGTAACTGTAAAAAGTGTCGTCTTAGCCTCGACTTGTCGGAGGATTCACTCGGGAGCTTTTTCACGGCTCATTTATGAAGCTCGTTTAGGTGAAGCGGGGCTCTTTACACGTAACGCTAAAGACATTTGATCTGATGAAGACCTGCCTGACCAGAGAAGGTAATGAGCCAAGTGAGATTGTTAAACTAATATCATCTGATCGTTTGCTGGTTTTTATAATCAGGTTTAAGGGTGGCTGGGGGACAGAAAGGAGCTGAGATAACTCTCATGTCAAGAGAAAAATGGATGAAGGAAATAAAGAATAGCTCAGAGGAAGAGAGGGAAGTGTGCACAGATCAGCTAGGTTACAAAATCTTCCAAACCTTCTCTGCTTCTTTTAACATTCCCATGCCATTTTGAATTTTCCCTACTCTGCGTTCAGTTTTAAAGAGCCTGTGTTGAGAAAACACTGACTACAGGAGCGTCTCCCAGAGGGCAGGGGTAATTCTGAGTGGAGCCGGCGAGCTGGCAGCTCAGGGTCAGCAGGGGCTGTGCTTCCTCAGAGCACAAGGCTATAAAAATACTGAATTGTTATTAAATCGAGGGCCCGAGAAATAATTCAAAGTGTGTGTGTGTGACTGTGATTGCATAAGAGATGAGGATTTGCAAAAGCAAATATTCAGTGGGGCTCAAGGCATCTGCAATCATTTCCATAATGATGTCCAGAAGAGAGAAGATTTGGACAATCTGGTTTATGAGTTAGAAACTGATCAGATTTTCCAGACACTCTGTAAACAGGTTTGTCTCAATCTCTGCACAAATGCTCGTCTTTCCGGCCTTGTTTTAAACCGTTTTTGAAGGCACCAAACAGCCTCTCTGGTTGACTCCGTCATTTTCTTGTGATCGTGGATGCAACATCAGATAATACAGTAGGACTGTGTCCAAAAGAACGACATGTTTAATGGTCTCCGTGTGTCATCCCAGAGCTCAATGAAAACAACAATTAAACCCTGCATCACCCAGAAACAAGATGGAAGGAGAGTATAGGATGATCACATCATTTGAGAGTCAACCAGGTATTGATAATGATGGAAGGGAAGGAGTTGGACCCAACTGCTGCAATGCAGATTTCACAGGATCATCCAGCATGGCGGAGTCTGAAGTAAATAATTCATCGCTGCTGACTGAACACCTCCCTTCAGTCTGTCTAATAACGAGTCACCTGATCAGAAAAACCACCTGATCCCTTCATTGTTTCATTTACTCGAGTTGTGTGTGCATGCCGGGTCAAACCTCTTGGTGCTCCTCAGGGGTCAAGTTTATCACATTGTGTTGTTTTTAGACATCAGTAACACTGACCTTTAAAGCTCCACTGACATCATCTTTTAACTTTCCATAAAATGGCACAACATATATATATATTAAGATTGACCTCTGATCGTTTTTGCTAAAACAATGTGAAATTAATGAAAATTCCTCTCCAAAATAGTTTAAAATTAGCGCCGTTTTGTTACACGTTAAATTCGGGGTTTTCCGGTCACGTGATTGTGACGTCAGACACAGAGCTCTTCTCCAACCGCACATTTAATACAATGGAGAAAGATACAAACACGTCCGTCCAATTTAGCCATTTAAAACCTTAGATTTGAGCGATTTGGCTCCAGTTCGTGAAGAAGTTATTCATGAAGCGAACAGCAGATGTCAGCAAAGCCATCGTGATTCCTCTTACAGTGCTCTGTAAGAGGAATCACAATGGCTTTGCTGACATCTGCTGTTCGCTTTTTGAATGTGAAACCTCTCCTGAAAAAAAAAGTCAGCACGGACAAAAGAAACCTTGCTGTTTGATTTTTGATCACTCAAAATAACTTCTTCTTCACGAACTGGAGCCAAATCGCTCAAATCTAAGGTTTTAAATGGCTAAATTCGACGGACGTGTTTGGATCTTTCTCCATTGTATTAAATGTGCGGTTGGAGAAGAGCTCTGTGTCTGACGTCACAATCACGTGACCGGAAAAACCCGAATTTACCGTGTAACAAAACGGCGCTAATTTTAAACTATTTTGGAGAGGAATTTTCATTAATTTCACATTGTTTTAGCAAAAACGATCAGAGGTCAATCTTAATATATATATATGTTGTGCCATTTTATGGAAAGTTAAAAGATGATGTCAGTGGAGCTTTAAAGGGGACCTCAGATGTATTTTTTAAATTTTTATGGTATTTCTGTGGGCTATCCAGACCCTATTCCTTCAATTTAATGCACAAAATAATTCTTAGATAATCAATTATACCCTTTTTAATTCTGCCATTTTTAACTTTCGTTTTGAACGACCGGTTTCTTGAAGTCCACGCCCTTCAAAGATCTGTTTACGCCCTCTGTAACAGCCAGTATCTGTAATGTGTTGTTGTTTTAAAATTAGCTCTTTTTTTATTACTCATTTGACTTACTGTTAGTGCTAGCTTAAGATAACTTACCGAAACCCGTCTGAGCGCGCCGCAATTTGCTGCTCCTTTTAGCATGAGACCACCCGAATCCGATGCTAATGTTAGCTTGTTCCTCTTCCGGTGTTCGCCAGCTCCGCTCGTTGCACGCGGAGATTTTGGGAGTTATCGCTGTTCCAGTCAAGACAACACAAAGTTCACCAAGTGTCTCCCGTAAATTAATCCGTAAGGAGAAGGTCCTCGCTGCTGCGAGGCTGCTGCAAGGCTGCAACGAGGCTGTACAATTGAAGCTCCGCTCCATCCGCCAGAAGCAGTGTCCCGTTGCCGCCGGTCCCTATGCCGGGAGTCCGCTCGTTTAATTTTTGCCGGCTGCGCGTTGGGAGCGATCGCAAATACACTAAAAATTGAACTAAAACATAAAAATAACAATTATACTTTATTTATAAAGCCATTTAAAAAAAACACAGCTGCAACAAAGTGCTGTACACATGAAATTAAGAACATATAAACAAAAGATGAGATGAAATCATGAAAAACAACAGTCATGTGTTTAATACAGAAGTGGGTTGAGCCTAACCAGGGGTTGCTAGGTGAGGGGCTGGACTCAGGTTTGAGGTGATTGGCTACGGCTTGTGACGTCAATAACTGCAGGAAGTGTGAATCCAGGTGTATTTATCAAAAATAAATAAATCTACTTAGAGTAAATAAACCACTGGGTGCATTTTTTTTGGCACAAGGACTGTTTTTTTATGAAGTAAATACCCAAAGTTGAGTAAAAAAAACATTAAAAAGTGAATTTTGCATCTGTGGTCCCCTTTAATCTTATTTTCTGGTTAAAAAAGCCCTGCTTTAATTTAACCGTTTAAATGTTCAACATGATGAAGGCACATTATCTGGGTCTAAATCCAGAGTCTTTCAGCTGATTGCTGAGATAATGTGGCATGAACAATTATGAACATAGACAACTATTAAAAAACGAGGTCATAAATGAACATTGACTAAATGTCTTCACTCTTTTATCACTTATTTTCAGGGGAAATACACCAACCGCAAAAATAAAAATCATTGTTTAGTCTCAGTTTGGTACGTATTTGTACAAGTTTGTGAACAAATGAGGTCCTTTAAAAATCAAAAGCAAATAAAAAAGGTCAAACCAGCCATCTTTGGTGGAATGCATACTGCCCGCTACCTTGCATGTGAAAGTTTCAGACAAGATCTCATGTGAACTGATAGTGCTTGAAGTGTGTGATAGGGAGTACTCTCAGCTTCCACTTCATTACATTTTAGCTCAGTATCTGTAAATTTGAATGGTTTACAGAGTACAGGTTGTCCCCGACTTACAACGTCATTGACATACGACGTTCCGGACTTGCGAGCGGACTAATGAACAGTAAAGTTGTACAGAAAATACAGAAAATGCAGCACTGGTATGTGTTTTTAGATGAAAGTGGGTTAGCTAACTGTTTGTAAACAAAGTTCTCTGCATGTTTATGAACCAGTATGTACGTTTGTGTTGAAAAACCTGTGTTCGGCGCAGCGCTAGCATACATTTTCCGACTTACGACCAAAAATTCGGACTTACGAGCGACACGTGTTTCGGGTTCCGACATACGAATTTTCGTCTTACGAGCGATTTGTAGGAACGGAACTCGCTCGTAAGTCAGGGACCACCTGTACAGTGTTGGCTGAGGTCAGTTTGCTGTGGTGGCCATCTTGAATTAGATGAACACCCTTATTGTTTGACTGTTCAGGGTGACCTAAGAGATTTAGCCACAAGAGAAATAAAAAATTTGTAAGCATGTTTGGAATTCCCATTTAATTCACCGATCTGTTTTAAAAACAACATATCAGAGCAATTTACTTCCACATCTGAAAGGACTTACTGGTGTTTATTTACAAAATGAATGAAGCTGTTATGAAAATAGTTCCAAGCAAGATTCACATAATCAATTAATGATCATGCAATGCCAGTTAAAGTGGAACAGATCCCAAAGAAAGGCTTGTTCACAAAAATGCTTCATGCTCCATTTTAGAATCAATCTAGGTTTGAAATGAGGCATGTTTGTATCTCTAACAGCAGCAATTACACAGTGGTCGCTTAGATCATTTGTAAATACAACAAACCCAGTGTATGTGGCATGTTTGTGATAATAAGATCTAGAAGAGATGATTTAGCAAGTCATTTTGGATTAAAACTATCAATAATCTCATGTAACACGTGATACGAATGATAATAAAGAACATGGATCTTGTCTGTGTGCACATCTGTAGACCTTCTGGAGGAATTTGCCTGGTTTGCATCACTGCCACCAACTCCAACATTTCTCCAGCTGATGATCTTGTTCAATCTCTCACTCAGTTTCCCATACAATAGCAAAAATGTATACAAGTTCACTTTGTTAAATACAATTTATCCACGTCTAGACCCAAACTTATTTCCTTCAACTGTCAAAAAGTGTAGAGGTGGTTAGAAACTTGTGCTGTCCTGCTGAGAAGTCCTTGACCCATTCTGATATTGAAAGTGTGCTGACCCCGCCACAATGGAAGGAAGCTTGAGTCCCGTACCATAAACATGTCACTGTTCAACCTGCAGTGTGCCTCGAAACACATCCTGTAACTGCACTGCAAATCAAGCAGGAGGCACAGGAATGAGAGAGTAACTAGTCAAAGACGTGCAGATTCAGGTAAACAAAAGACCTAAAAGTCTTTTATTAATATTTATTCAGTCGTTTTAAAGGTCAGTGGACTTCCACTGGGGTCACTGAGGTGCAAAATGTCATTATTTATGAAGTGCACACTTGGTTGATTCTTACATAACTCTTTTTCTCTCTTTCTTTAATGTTCTCAATCATCGTTTCTCAGAACGTGCGACAGCCTCATCGCTGACCTGAAGGAATGGACCAGACATGAGGAACATGACAGCGAGCTGCCTGCAGACGCTGCCTGACAAGAATAATGATCTGCACGTGCTGCATGGTTCACTCACACACTCACACAAAACAACACAACAGTAGCCTGCACGTTTTCATGTGATTATAGGTCATGCATGTGACAGCGGTGACATTTAGGCACACGTCATATGAAAAGGTTAGGAGGTATTTGTGCTGAACCACTATAGACTCTATAATGTGCTGCACTGCATGCTTTTGTGAGGTAAAGACGCATGCAGCAGTGTGGGAGGTAAATACATTTTGCATAAGCATGTAGATTCACATACTGCTGCAACATGCTGATGCTTGAACTGCGTTTGCACGAGGAGATTTGTCTTTTGTTTCCATCATAACACATCTGCTGTGCTGCGTTTTACTTCTACTCAACCAGCAACCCCAAAAGCACGCTCTGCATGCTCAGGTTCTCCGTGTTCAAATTTGTCTGTTGCACTTCCTGTGGAGCTCTAATGACATTTACTCACTGGTTTTATTCCCATATCAATAATGCAGGATTAAAACTGCTCCCCTTTGAAGTGGCTCTTGAAGTAATCAGGGGAGGTCTTGGCGTCCCATTTTCAGCTCGGTGAGAAACGTGAAGTCTTCAGAGTTGGAAAAAACAGTTTGAAAAAGAAGAAGAGAGAAATCCCGAATTTTTAGGTTGATGCTGCAGGAAGGGAGGTTGGTGGCTTAAATCTTCTGCCTGGAAATCTGCTTTATTGTGATTAATGCTTACAGTCTGTGTAACCTGAGAGATAACTTTTATTCACTCATCTGTACACGTTGGGAGTGAAACTTCAGTCACTCTGTGAGTCACTTACTTTAAATTGTTGTTGTATTGGGTTAGATTAGGTTTGTCATGTGCAAAACCAACACAAGGTTAACAATGCAATGAAATTCAATTGAAATGCAAAAAAAAAAAAAAATGAAATTGCCTGCTGCCACAGAGAGCAATCATTTAATAAGTTCAGTGTCTCTTAGCCCAACTTTTTTTATTAACCAACTGAAGGATTTCTTTGAAACGCTTGGAAAGTAACTACTGGAAGTTCATATTCAACGAACTAACTTTTACAGTCAATGTGATTCAAGATGGCCATCACAGCCATATACAGTACAGTACAAACATTGCTGTACCTGAGTCAATTTTCAAGATATTGCAATAAGATTTGGTGAGTTGGTAGCTGAGACTGATCCTCGACTCAAACGCTAAACACTAAAAGATTGCCCAAGATATTTGTTTAAAATGTTGCCATTAACTGTTGGTGACAACACAGTTTGTCTGTTAGTAAAATATCTCATGAGCCAGTCAATGGATTTTAATGAATCTCTCAAAAAGTAATCATTAAAGGTGCTATGTGTAACTTTCTGTAGAGCACAGAACTTAGAAATATTTTCAACAGGCAAAGCATTCTGATCCCTCCCCCTCAGAGCCATATATGGCTCTGCCCCCCTTGCTCTGCTGAAATTCAAATTCAAGCTCTGTTTTTATTGGCTGATTCAAATTCAAGCTCTGTTTTTATTGGCTGGTTACAAACTCTGTTTTTATTGGCTGGTTAACGGCAGGTCACTCTGTGTTTTTGTGTTTTTATAAATGTTGATAGAGAAGCAAGTGGACTATAGTTTTTTTCAGAGATTACTTTGTCTAACACCAGTCTGTCAGTAGATAGTGACAGAGTGAAGAAATATGTTAAAAACATATTGTTAGAAAAGTTACAGACTGCACTACAAAGTTGCAGCTTTAAATGCACAACTACCGGTACTGCTCATTAGTTTTTTAAGTTAATCAGATTTAAAATGGCAGCTGTGCTAACTGACCTTAGCAAACACAAAAACAGCTGTAACTCAAGTTCAAGTTCAAGTTCAAGTTCACTTTATTAGGTCCCCAAGGGGCAATTCATCTACAACAGGTAGAGGTGGTGAGACAGCCAGCACATTCATACAGCTATAAAACAGAATAAAAAGTACCATCAAAACAAAATACATAAAACATTACTAAAAAGGTACAGCATAAAAAAGCAAAGTATTCATCCTTAAAAACATGAAGTTAAGATTTCCAAGATAAAAATATGTAAAAGGAGATAAGCTTAAAACCTAGTTTTTGTTTAAAAATCCAATAGCTGAGGGGATGAAGGAGTTTTTTAATCTGTTCGTTCTGCATTTAGGTAGGCCATATCTTCTGCCTGAAGGCAAAAGATTGAACTGAGCATGTAGAGGATGAGTGGGATCTGCCAAAATTTTTTTAGCTTTTGATGTAGATCTTGATTTAAATAGATCCATGATGTTGTTCATTTGAGTCCCTATTATTTTCCCGCATTCTTTGATGACACCCTGTAAGCGATTACGGTTTTTCAAATTCAACATCCCAAACCAGCAGAGAAATGAAAAAGTCAGAACAGATTCAATAAAGCAGCTGTAAAACATTTTCATAAAAATGCAATCAATATTTAAACTCCTTAGCTTCCTGAGGAAATGCATCCTTTGGTGGGCTTTCCGACAGATTGCATCTGACTGGGACTCAAATGTTAATTTATTGTCCATCATTACGCCCAGATATTTGTATTGTTGCACCTCTTCCACTACCTGACCATTTATGGTAACAGGAGGGAGAGGGGCAGAGGACTTCCTGAAGTCTATGCTCATCACTTTAGTTTTTGATGCATTTATGTGCAGGAAGGATGACTGGCACCATACCAGAAAGTCCTGCAGAACATTATCATGGCCTGTCGGAACATTTCCGTTTAACAGAGACACAATAACTGAGTCATCAGCAAACTTTATAATGTGATGATTCACATGAAGACTTTGGCACGTGTTCGTATAAAGAACAAACAACAAAGGTGATAAAATGCAACCCTGAGGTGCACCTGTGGAGGACACCACAGCATCGGACAATGTGCCATTTATTTTGACCCGTTGTGACCTGTTTGTTAAAAAATCAATTAGCCACACAATCAGGGATATATCCACAAAGTGTTTTCAATCAATTCTCTTTTGATTAATTAATTGGTTAAGCCCACTGTTCACTGATAGAAGACCACTTGCTGTGCAAGAAGAAAGGAAGAAAGGGCAGAACTTTAACCCGTTCCGTCTTTGGTAATAAATCCATTACACATTTCCAGTCTACACTGATATCAATCTGTGCTTGTTCTTCAGATGCTTACAAAACAAACAAAAAAATAAAAAAATAAAGTCAAGCAATTCACTCAAAATTATTTTTTTTTACTGTGTTATCACATTAAAGGGATTGTGACATGATTTTTTTACTATTCATAAAATTGCTCAAAATATATATATTTTATCATTTAAATATGTTTGTTTTTGCAAACAAAATGATAAATCACTTTAATTTTGCTTTAAAAGTGATTTTGAACTTCAAGCCGTGTTTAATCATGGGAAATCCGATTACACTCGAACGCACCATATGTGATGTCACACTGGGCAGAGGGCTGTGGTGTCTTTAATAGCGGACAATTTAAAACTGGACGAATTTAGCAATCTATGTGAAGATTTGAGCTATTTGTCTTCATTTTGGGAAGCAGAAAATTGTTTGGGTGATGGAACAAGAAACAACAGGATCTAATTTAGGTCTGATGCTGTATCAGACTTCCTTCATGTCGAGCTGCTCATACCTGCGCACTGTGACAAGCCCAGAGCTCTGCCCAGTGTGACATCACAGATGGTGCGTTCGTGTGTAATGGGATTTCCCATGATTAAACACGGCTTGAAGTTCAAAATCACTTTTAAAGCAAAATTAAAGTGATTTATCATTTTGTTTGCAAAAACAAACATATTTAAATGATAAAATATATATATATTTTGAGCAATTTTATGAATAGTAAAAAAATCATGTCACAATCCCTTTAAGTTACAATAACATTTTGTGATGTTATCTGTCGCTTTGGTTCCCAGTTTTTTCAAAGCTTGACCAACTAATTACAGTGGAATAAATTCACAACTCAAACTATTTACGGTTGAAATGCACAAATATATTCAACATAAGATTACCGGTAACTAAACAAGAGTATTTTGATAACATTAATGTAACAACAACCATTTAATTTTCTATTGTTAAGATTAGTCATTAGTAGGCCTGTCGCAATAAACAATAAATCAATTAATAGCATGATAAGTGAAAATATCAACCTCATTTTCAATTACTGGCTTTATCGTTTCTTCAGGTCTCTCTTTCTACCGTCACAGACTTTTGCGAAGCTGCCACCGATAGAAGATTTAGCCAGATCTGACACTGGATGATAAAAGGCTCACTCCGGTGCTCTTCACTGATCTCTCCCTTTCTCTCTTCACTTTAAAATATGTTTTAACCGTCCAAAATCATGCTTTTGGATCGTTAAAAGCAGCAAAGCTGAGAAGCTAAGCTACGAGCTAAGCTAACAGGCAGACTTTGGAGAAAGAAACTGTCTTGTCAAAGCTCCAAAATTCACAGTTGAAACTTGTGCCTTTGTCTTAAAAGTTGTTATTCTCTGCAAAAAGAAGCTGAGAACTTGCTTTCTGATTTTTTATAAAAAGCTTTGTGTGACAAATGCTATGCTAAAGAGCTCAAACCACAACAAGTGTCCGCCATTTTGAGAACAGCAAAAAAGTAGAGCCAGCCCATGTCACGTCAAGGGAACTCCCATTTTTCTTAAAGAGACACACTGTTGCTCCCTCACTATCCATCCTTTAGTTCAAACACTTATACTGCTATCTAGTGGTCAAAAAAGGTAGTACATGTATAATTTCTGAGGCAATCACCCAGCAAAATGTGTTCTCGTGACAGGCCTAGTCATTAGATATTATAAAAAATTATTATTTTTAAACATCCATTTTCCTCCTTCATCTCCTTTTCTACAGTCAATGTGATACTCTTGATTACTGTGTTAGCTTTAAGCTTTAGCATTTTAGCTACATCCTGCTGAAAATGAGCTGTGGGCATTTTTATTGTCAAATATGTCGCTGGCATCTGGTTTGGGTTTGCAGTACTAATATTGCATTCTCTGCTTTGCAATGACAAAACTTTTGGCCCTAGTCCCAACAACTAAATTTTGAGAACCAATGCAATTATAGTGATATTAAATGTAAACACAGCTACGTTTAAAAAAGTCTCAGTTAAGATATTAATATATTATAATTGACTTGCATTATACAGGTGTGTCTCAAAAATATGAATACAGGTAGTCCCCGATTTACGAGCGCTCTGATCTGCGAGGTTCCAGACTTACGAGCTGCACATTTTTG
>JBBPBX010013022.1:22781-53106 GCA_038048925.1 Garcialebias charrua
GCATTCTTCAAATCAAGCCACTCCAGGACCACATCATCAGAAGCGTCTTACCTGCTGAGGAGACAAACAACTGGACTGTTGCTCAGTGTTCCAATCTCCTCTTCTCAGGTGAAAGTAAATGTTTCATGTCATTTGTAAATCAAGGTCCCAGAGTCTGGAAAAAGAGTAGAAAGGCCCAGAATCCATGTTTCTTGAAGACCAGAGAGAAGTTTCTACAGTCGATGATGGTTTGTTGTCATGTCCTCTGCTGGTGCTGGTCCACTGGGTTTTCTGAATTCCAGTACTCAGCTCAGGTCAGGTCAGACAATTTTGACATTGTCTCTGGTTCAGGGGTGGCTTGACTTGATTTTGTTTTTTAAAGATGTACCTGTATTTCCTTTGATTAAAATCTTGAGTATAGGCCCATCGAGCTTAGAGGAAGTATTTTCATCAGACTCTTGTCGTTTGTTCAAACTTTGCAACAAACTGAAAATGCAGAATCAAATAGAGTCAGAGGAACTGGTTCAGACGACGAACAAAGCTTGCTGTGGCAAAACTATATATATTTTTATATAAAAAAAGGCAAACTGCTAAGTAAAAATGTTTAATAAAACATTTTTTTCAAGCCGTTTTAAAATCTTAATATTTTAACAAATCAACAACACCTTTGGAAACTCAAGCACTTTCAAGGATTTCCAGCCCCTGTATGAACACAGTTGAACATTTATTCAATATTTACCAGGGTCATTTTATAAAGCTCAAAAAGTTACTGCACTTGGATGTTCTTTTAAAACGTATGTCATTAAAACAAACAAAACAAAGATGTTCATTTTAATTTTAGGACTGCAGATGAGTTTCAAAATAGGCAGAAAATAAGCATTCTTCTCAGCCGTTATTTGTGACTGCGCAAGTCTCGTCTCCACCTGGGGATAAAAGAGCCGGCTTTAAACACTGATATGTTCACGAGTATCAAATGTTCTTTTGTAAGCACTCATGAAGCACTCATGATAAAATGCAGTGTTCCTGAACCACAGACTATGAGAAACGTCTGTAAAAGTAATATAGTTTTTCATTCACAGCGTCATAAGTGTTCTCTTTTTATTTAAAACAAAACAAAAAAATTGCATTCAAGCAGTCTTTTGGATGCAGAGTATCTTTGTCGCCCGCCACCAAAGGTGAAGACGGAGCACTAATGTGTCTGCCGGTTCAGGTCTGTACATTTAGCAAAGCATCGCCTAAATCATTAAATGAAGTCTAATTAACTATAATAGATTAATTAACTGGTTGAAAACTGATCAATATTCAAAATCAGAATCAGCTTTATTTTCAAGCACAACCAAATTACATTTCAGTACAGCCGTCCAAGAAACACAAACAACCAAACAATGTATAGACATGGGAAGACGGGAGTGCCTGAGGCTGCAGCCTCATGAGAGACGCTGCCTTTTTTATTACATAAGAAAAGTCAACACGAGGGAAAGAAGAGGTTCAAAAATTCACCTCTCACACTGTATCCCTAACAGGACACACTAGCCGTGTTTCCATCAAGGTTTCTAGATGCGCATTTTGAAGTATCGCATCAGAAAAGCTGAATGGAAACGGCAAAATTCGAATTAACTTCCTCTAATTCTCAAAAAAGTTGATACGCTCACTTGAGGTGGTTTTTGGGTTCTTTGAAACAGAGCTGATGCGCAAAACGACAGATGGAAACAGATTTGCCGACTCAGTTCTGACGTAGCGAACATTCACGTCACGTGACTTCGTCTCCGGACAACATGTAACATCGCTAAAACTAGTCAGCATGACAGAATAAATACAACTTGCCCGATAGCAATACATACCTGAAATATTCTCTCCATTTTGCGGAGATGTGTGGTCGGGTCCTGTTTTCAACCGCTACTTCCTGTTTACTGTAGACATGCGTAACGCTGATGTCTGACGTAATGACGCTGACGTAATGCCGCTTTGCGTGGCCTGATAGATGCGCTTCAAGCCAGTTGATGGAAACACTTCTGCTTCGCATTAATTTACATTTTTGCGAATTTTCTAAAATTCACTCAAAATTTGTATTGAAAATAGATGGAAACACAGTTACTGTGTGGTTGCAAAAACCCTCAGCACAAAAAGAAGCAACATACAGGTGACACAATGAAAGCAGGGGAAGGAGCGGGAGGAAAAGCGTCCGCCTTCATCAAGAGCAAGAAGGAAAAAAAGACTAATCAAGATGGTCGCCACAGCAAAGCAATCCTGGTGAATACAAAAATGTCTGACTCAGTCAGTTATACAGATATTAAGCTAAAATTTGGTGTGCTAGTAGCTGACGGTCATCCCCAACTCTCTAAACACTAAACAGGATAATAATGCACAATTATATTTTTAAGGTTTAACCAAAACGGCATCAACATTTGTCATTTCCTAACAGAAGATGATCGTAGTTTAAAACTTGACGATCCTTCATATCGCCCTTTAATTTTGAAAGTTTACGTTCAGCTTCGTTTTCAAAAGTAGCAGCTTAACTGTGCGGCTTTGAGTTTGATTTAGGTTTAAATCCTTAAAGGGCACAGTCTGTTCAAGGGTGGAAAAAGCTTCAAGCAAAAGGCTAACAAAGCAAATGAGACAAACAACAAAGAATTAGCTGCACAACAGAAAAGGAGATGGAAGCAATAAGATGCTGCCGGGCGTCTGAAAATAGACGAAGAACAGCTAAACTGAATTCCACATTAGACAAACACGCAACTACACATATCCACTCGCACACACGGGGTGATCTTTACACACAAAGACACCTTCTTCACCGTTCACCATCACTCGGTTGTGCTGAGCTGCAGCGCATCATTTGAAACCTGTCTCCATATGGAACGATAAACACAAACCCAGATATGAAAAGTAAAATGTCTCCAAGCTAACACAAAAGTTTAGGCGCACATACCAACATTAAATTACAATTGCACACACACGTTTACCTCATGACACTTCTCAGCTGCACGGATAAATGAGGCGTGCTCTGTGTTCTGGGGATGACGTGAGTTTTTATTTCTGCCTGTGGAAAGAAACTTGCAGGGCGTGCACTTTTGCTGTGCACCAACGCTGAAACGGCTCCGCACACAAACTCATAAAAACACAAAGATCAGTGTTTACACTGGATTTCTGGAGCTTTGCTTATATAAAATGTGATTGTGAATGTTTGTAGTTTACGAGTTGAGTGTTTTTCTGGACTAATTGAATGGGGAATACAAGTAAACCTTAATGTTTTTGGTGTAAGAGATTAAAGTGGGTAGGAGTTGCACTGTGTATAATAATTATGACAGATCCTGGCCAGCAGAGGGAGCAATTTTATCCACCGTGCAATGGCAGAGCCAGGGGGTTACCATTGGTGGCCTTGGCCACCATAGAGTAATCTTCAGCCACCCCACTGGCCACCTCAATCAATTGTGAAAACTATACTTTTAAGCAATGTAAAAACTAGAAGCATAGTTTCCTCAAATGATGTGGTCAGTTTACACAAATATATAGTGGTGGCCATCTTGGATTTTGGCGTGGTGACCCAATTTTTGAAGATAATCTTTCTTACACCTAGATGTGGCTACACACTAAAATGGAAATTGGTATCTTGTTTATTTTTGACGTTATTGCTCTCACAACATTGACTGATGGACAGACGGAAGTAATGTATTTCCAATGCTCCCTTTTCCTTCCTCGACGGGGGACAGTAATTTGTGTTAACCCTCTACCACGCAGGCCCTTTTATTGTACAATTTAAGGCATAGCACTTCTTGGAGGAATGCATATCACCCACTAGTTTTCATCCCAAATTATTACTGCATTTTCCAGCTTATAAGTTGCAGTTTTTTTGCATAGATTTGTCAGTCCTGAGACTTATATATGTTATATATGTTGTTTTTCTTTTTCCATGTTCATAACACAACATTTGAGTGAAGCTTTAAATTTCAAAGAACTGCGAAAGTGAGTCCTCCAGTGTGCACTCGTTTCACTGCAGGCGAAGGAATGCTGGAGAGCTAGCAACTCCGACTGCGATGGATGGATGGAATATATGGATGGATGGATGGATGGATGGATGGATGGATGGATGGATGGATGGCATAGCACTGCCCAGGTGGAATGAAGCTGTTTTGGCCATTAAATAAATGCATAATAAACACAAAGTGTCAGCGGTGATGAGTAATAAATTAGATTTATACGCTGAAGCAACTTGTATATGTTTTTTTTTCTTCATTAGGTTTTGTATTTTATTTTTTTAACTGCTGTGATTTATATGCCAGAAAATATGGTAACTAAAATCATAAAAATGATATTTTGCAGAGGAATGGCATAGATGGAGCCATTTTGGTCCAACCTTGACTTTATCAAGAAAAATTATTAATTTATTTTTTATAAATATTTAAAAAGTGGGATGGACCAGTGAGTGAAAAAGAGAAATCAATTTAGGCCTGGGTCATCGGTTTCATGAATAGCCTTGAATCTTCAACAAGAAAAAGTGTAAGAAAAATTTATCCATTCATCCTTCTTTCTTCTAGAGCTTTCACCATAATTATACGAGTTAAAAATGCTCTCAGACGGTGTTTTTGTTTGTCCTTGACACTCGAATGATAGATCATCTGCAGGTTTGGTGTTACTCACATATTTAGTTTGTGAGAGATTAAAAGAGAGATGTGGGCTCTTCAGTGCTGTCTTCAGCTGGCAGTTTCACTGTATATCTAAGAAACTTTGTCTGTCACAAAAAAAAGAAGTAGGAATGTGAGCGGGTGCATGTCAGGCAGGAGGAGTCTGAGATGTCTTGGTGTAGCAGCAGATGAGGCGAGGAGTGCTCTCTCGTTGTCAAGTTCAAATAGGAGTGTGTTTTAGCCTCCATAACAGTGATAGAGCTTTAATGAAAGCAAGTGACAACATGCACACAAGACAGAGTTTATCTCCAACTGTAGGGTCCCTGTGTTACATTAGATCAGTGCAAAGTTTTAAAATACAAATAACATGAGTGGGAGCAACAAACCAGTCAGACGAAGACAATGAACACTTACTTAATGAATAAACTGATACAGCTTCTCTGTTTTCCATTTATTCTCACGGCGGATGACTTCCTGATCCCCCAACAGAACCAGGGAATGCAGCAACCCAACATCTTGTCATGCAGAACCGACAGGTCCTGACACCTATCGACGACCTGCGGGATTAGTCTCATCCAAAGCTGTGTGCGCTCTCGTATCACAAAATTAAAGTCCACATGAGCCAAACGAGCAGCTCTGCAGCTAATGAGCCATTAGATTGGAGACCGAACGCTCGTCTACCTACAGATTAGACCAAGTTTGGGGATTCGGAAAGTTTCAAAGCTTTTTATGTATATACCAGTGTTGGGCCGTCAAGGCCTGCAAGGCCTTCTCTGCTGGCCTAACAATATTATACTTTGTCCATGAATACGTATTAAATAATTCCAAATGGTTTGTCTGCTTCCTTTCATTGCTAGCCCCCTGGTTGTGCTGCATCCAGATGTGTATTTTCATATTTAAGCATTGAACCAATCACATTTCAGCCACTATTTGTTGTCAGGGTCAGATTCCTTCACAATCAGTTCTGCGAGCCATGTAGCATAAAATAAATGTCGATCAAACTGTTGCTTCAACCAATCAGATTTTGAGTTGGCGACACCAAGGCCCTCTAGCAGGCGTACGCCGCACACTGACGTTTCGTACACCGTACAGAAACGTCAGCGTTTTCGTACGCTTTGATTGGACAGTCAAAGAGTGTACTATCCAGAGCTAGCAAACTGCATCTGAAGCGAGCTGCACAAGCAAAGATATTGTTGTGTTGATTTAATAGCTGGATGGATTTTGTGTACAAATAATCAGGATTTTTGGTGAGTAAAATGTTGCTATATTCCTAAATAATATTGCAAATCAGCTGGATTTAAAAAGTTTTGCCTTGACCGGTCTTCCAAACGTGCGTGCGTGCGCTCTGAAAACCTTCATCTCTTTAAAATTTAACAAGATAAACACCTTAAAAATATATTTGTTTACTGACATTATAGTAAAAGTGTGTCTCAGCTGAGCTTTTCTTAATAAATGCACTTTGACGGTTAAAACATGGCAAAATGAAGCCGACAAAATAAAGCGGCTTTAAAATTACTACATGCCCATAATGATGACAGAAACACCTATTTTTTTATTTATTTTTTATTCAAACCTGTTGAATTCTTCATCCTCTGTGTCGCTGGTGAAGAGTTCTGGCAACTCCTGAGGTAACAGTAGTTCAGACCTCCAGAGAGCAGGAGGCCGTGCTGCGACAGAGTGAGTCCGAGCAGAGGATGCTGCTGTCGGACACATGAGCTGGGAACGCTCGGTGGACCCTAGCGGCCGAAAGTGGTACTGCTCCATTTTTTCCGTCAGAATGAATGGAAACGGTCATATCTCAGCCAAAAATTGGTCTAAAAATATGGGAAAATAGTTATTGAGGGTTGGATTGATTCAGACGGAGCACTACTGAAGGCCTAGGTGTGAAATGCATGGCCCACCACTGGTATATACAATATATTTATATATTTTCAGACATGTTAAATGAGATGTGTGTGTGTGTGCATGTATATAGGTATGTGTATGTGGATAGGTGTGTGCACATTGGGTATAAACTTTTAAATTATTATTGTGTGTGTGTTCAGTCAAAGCAGATGCATTTGCATATGTGAGTTTGTTTTGCAAGGGGTTCTGTGTGTTCAAATGTGCATGTATGTATGTGTGTATATGTGTAGGTATATGTACAGTACGTACAGATGCACAGATTCATACTGGTGTTGATACACCCTGTACAGTGTGCAATGGTTTTTACATGTCTAGAATCAATAAAATAAACAAGTAAGATTCATGTCCCTCTTTCTGCAGCTCCTAAGGTGATCTCCTTCTCCTTCGACGTTGGAAACGGACCCGTGGACTTGACGGTGCACTCGGCCACGCCTCTCAACGACGACCAGTGGCATCGCGTGATGGCGGAGCGTAACATCAAAGAAGCAGTCCTCCAGCTGGACCAAACGCACCGGACGTCCCAGCTGGCTCCGGCACAGGGACACACACGACTAGAGCTGTTCAGCCAGCTCTACGTGGGTACGACACAAACACACACTCACACACACCAACGCTAAACGTTTGGTAACCCTCAGGTCCGCATTTGTGGATATTGTACCTGGATGACTGAGCATGAACTTTGATGATATTTCACTTCTTCTTCTTCTTCTTCTTCTTCTTCTTCTTCTTCTTCTTCTTCTTCTTCTTCTTCTTCTTCTTTCGGCTTTTCCCTTTTCAGGGGTCGCCACAGCGAGTCATCCTCCTCCACCTCACTCTGTCCTCTGCATCCTCTGTCCTCACTCCAACTACCTTCATGTCCTCTCTAACTGCATCCATATATCTCCTCTTTGGCCTTCCTCTGTGTCTTTTTCCTGGCAGCTGCATTTCTAACATCCTTCTACCAATATACCCACTGTCCCTCCTCTGGACATGTCCAAACCACTGTCCCTCCTCTGGACATGTCCAAACCATCTCAGTCTGGCCTCCCTAACTTTATCTCCCAGTTGTTCAACATGTGCTGTACCTCTGATGATCTCATTCCTGATCTTATCCATCCTTGTCACTCCTAAGGAGAACCTCAGCATCTTCATTTCTGCTACTTCCAGTTCTTTCTCCTGTCTTTTTGTCCATGTCTCTGTCTCCAGACCATACAACATAGCTGGTCTCACCACTGTCTTGTAAACTTTTCCTTTGACCTTTGCTGACACCTTTTTGTCACAAATCACTCCTGAAACTTTTCTCCATCACTCCATCCTGCCTGGACTCTCTTCTTCACCTCTTTACCACATTCCCCATTTTCCTGGACAGTGGACCCCAAGTACTTGAAGTCCTGCACCTTTGTGACCTCTGCTCCTTGTAGCCTCACTGTTCCACTGGCCTCCCTCTCATTCACACACATGTACTCTGTCTTACTACGACTGACTTTCATTCCTCTTCTTTCAAGAGCATACCTCCACCTCTCCAAGTTCTCTTCCACTTGTTCCCTGTTCTCACCACAGATCACAATGTCATCTGCAAACATCATAGTCCATGGGGATTCCTGCCTGACCTCATCTGTTAGTCGGTCCATCACCAGAGCAAACAAGAAGGGGCTCAGAGCCGATCCTTGATGCAATCCCACCTCCACCTTGAAGCTATCTGTCACTCCTACAGCACATCTCACCACTGTCCTGCTGTCCTCATACATGTCCTGCTGTCTTCATACATGTCCTGCTGTCCTCATACATGTCCTGTACCAGTCTAACATACTTTTCTGCCACTCCAGATTTCCTCATGCAATACCACACCTCTTCTCTTGGTACCCTGTCATATGCTTTTTCTAAATCCACAAACACACAATGGAGTTCTTTCTGACCCTCTCTGTACTTCTCTATCAACATCCTCAAAGCAAAGATGGCATCTGTGGTGCTCTTTCTTGGCATGAAACCATACTGCTGCTCACAGATAGTCACCTCTTGTCTAAGTCTTGCTTCCACAACTCTCTCCCAGATCTTCATTGTGTGGCTCATCAACTTAATTCCCCTGTAGTTGCTACAACTCTGTACATCACCCTTGTTCTTAAAAATGGGAACCAGCACACTTCTTCTCCATTCTTCAGGCATTTTCTCACCCTCAAATATTCCATTAAATATTTGAGTCAAAAACCTCACTGCCACCTCTCCAAGACATTTCCAAACCTCCACTGGTATGTCATCAGGTCCTACTGCCTTCCCCTTCTTCATTCTTTTCAGAGCTTTCCGGACTTCACCCTCACTAATCTTTCCCACTTCCTGGTCCACAGTTTCTATTACCTCCACTCTTCTTTCTCTTTCATTCTCTTCATTCATTAGCTCCTCAAAGTAATCCTTCCATCTTCCCATCACACTCTCCTCACTTGTTAGAACATTCCCATTCCCATCTTTAATAAGCCTAACCTGCTGCACATCCTTTCCAGCCTGATCCCTCTGTCTTGCCAATCGGTACAAGTCCTTCTCGCCCTCTTTAGTGTCCAGTCTCCCATACAACTCATTGTACGCCCTCTGCTTTGCCTTAGCTACTTCCCTCTTTGCTCTATGTCCCATCTCCTTATATTCCTGTCTCCTCTCTTCAGTCCTCTCACTGTCATATTTCTTCTTGGCTAATCTCTTTCTTTGAATGGCGTCCTGCACTTCACTATTCCACCACCAGGTTTCCTTATCATCATTCTCTGTCCAGATGACACACCAAGTACCTTCCTACCTGTCTCTCTAATTACTGTTGCTGTAGTAGCCCAGTCACTTGGAAGCTCTTTCTTACCACCCAGAGCCTTTAACAGCTCGTCTCTGAATTTCTCACAACATTCTTCCTTCTTTAGCTTCCACCATTTGGTCTTCTTCTCTGATTTTACTCTTTTTCTCTTCTTCGCAACAACAGTCATTCTACACACAACCATCCGATGCTGTCTGGCCACGCTCTCCCCTGCCACAACCTTACAGTCTCCAATCTCCCTCAGGTTTCCTCTTCTACACAGAATGTAGTCGACCTGTGTACTCCTTCCTCCACTCTTATAGGTCACTCTATGTTCCTCCCTCTTTTGGAAATAGGTATTGACTATAGCCATTTCCATTCTCTTGGCAAAATCCACCACCATCTGTCCTTCCTGGTTTCTTTCCTTGACACCAAACCTACCCATCACTTCCTCATCCCCTCTGTTTCCTTCACCAACATGTCCATTCAGGTCTGCTCCAATCACCACTCTTTCCTCCCTGGGAATACTCTCTATCACTTCATCCAAATCTTTCCAAAATGTATCTTTCTCCTCCCCATCACATCCAACCTGTGGAGCATACCACTGACTATGTTTAGCATCAGACCTTCTACTTCTACCTTCAGACACATCACCCTATCTGACACTCTCTTCACCTCTACTACATTATTTGCCAACTCCTCCTTCAGGACCACCCCTACTCCATTTCTCTTTCTATCCACACCATGGTAAAACAGTTTGAACCCTGCTCCAATACTGCGAGCCTTGCTACCCTTCCACTTGGTCTCTTGGACACATAAAACATCTACCTTTCTTCTCTGCATCATGTCAGCCAGCTCTCTACCTTTGCCTGTCATTGTCCCCACATTTAGAGTTACAACCCTCAGTCCTACATTCTTCACTTTCCTCCTCTCCCTCTGTCTCCTGACACGTTTCCCTCCTCAGGGTCTTCGACTAAATTTTCCAATATATCATATATCTATCGATCTCACGCTCCAGTTTTCCCTCATTCGTGAACAAGACCCCGAGATACTTAAACTCCTCCACTTGGGGCAGGACCTCCTCCCCGACCCGGAGAGGGCATGCTACCCTTTTCCGGCTCAAGACCATGGCCTCGGATTTGGAGGAACTGATCCTCATCCCGGCCGCATCACACTCGGCTGCAAACCGCTCCAGCGAAAGCTGTAGATCACGACCTGATGAAGCCAATAGGACCACATCATCTGCAAAAAACAGAGAAGTGATTCTAAGGCCACCAAAACAGATCCTCTCAACACCTTGGCTGTGTCCAGGCCCGGTGGCATGGGCGGGCATTGAGGTACATTTCCCCCCCGCAGAGTCAGCTCTGCCCCCCCTGACAGACTGGACGACGGGAAGTTTTTTGTTTGTTTGTTTTTAATCTCCGAGTGAACATCTTTCTATTTTTCCTATCTTTGTTTGTCCGTCATACAATTCAACCAATCAATGAAGCCGAGGCAACATTCTAGCCAACATGTTCGAGGGGGGCGGGTGCAAACTAGCTGTTTTCAAACAGAAACACACGCTCACCATTATCCGTGTATCATGGATATTCTAACTTTTTTCCAACAAAACAAGAGGACAACGTATGGAATAAATGAGAGCAGACAGGAAGCAGCACCATCCATTTCAGTTGGAAACGTAAGCACTGAAGTCAGCTGACTTTTTTTTAAAAAGCTAGAAAGATTTTGAGCTGCAACGTTAGCTTGGAAGCGTTGCAAATAAAAAGACCGGAAAGAACTTCTAAAGGTAAGAACCACTGTGCTTTCTGTGACATGAGTAGTCCAATATAAACTTATGGCTGTGCAGATAATAAATGTACAGTATTTTGTTTATTTTATATACTGTCTGCATAACATTAATCTTGCATAATAGTGGTGTACTTAAGTAAAAGTACAAATAAACAGACACAATGTACTCTAGTAAAAGTAGAAGTACCATATTAATGTTTTTACTTAAGTAAAAGTAAATAAGTACTTGCTTTTAAAAATACTTAAAGTATTAAAGTAAAATCACTTGCTGAAAGTATTAACTAGTGCAATGGCCTACAATATCAAATGTGCCTACTGTATGTATATGTTCTGTAATACATTAATAGTGTTGAGCCATTTTAATGAACAATACTGCAGATAATACATGTTTTTATTGTGTTTACTCTGTGACACAGTTCACACTTGGACTTGTGATTCTGTGTGTCAGAATTTCAGGGATGACATGCAGAGTTAAATGTCATTAAGCAAAATAAGAATAATAAGGAATGAATATACCTTTGAAAGTTTTTATTTAACACAAAGTAAAACCAATGTGTCATTTTAACTGCAGTAAGCACATTTGAGTAAAAGTTGTCTGCCTGAAAAAAGGAGCATTAGACCTAACAAAGGAACATCTGATCATTTCAACTCTAGTTCAAATACCGTCTAGTCAACCTTGTAATGTATCAATAGTGAACAATATTTTAACTTCCTGACACAATTTTTGAAACGTAGATCCGAGTGTCGAGACATCTCTTGTCTCCTAACATCGCATGAACTGACACATTTTAATATTGCGGCAAGAATTTATTGTTCAATTTCAGAAGAAGTTTGTTTTCAACGTTTTTTGAGTCCAGTCTGGCTCTTTTGGGAGAGAGAATCTGTCCTGCTCTACTGAACAGTCTTTCAACAGTCTTTCAATAATCTTTCAATAAGGCCATGGGTGTTGTGTATCTTCTGGCTGACTCTCCACAGTGGAATCCATTTTGGGTGTGTTAGTGGTGCTGTGGGTGCTCCCAGCTCAATGACGTTTATACTAGAACATACATCATTGGTCCAGTTCTTCTTGAAGGCTGGTCTAATGTTACCTGTCCACTTTGCAATGATTCAATGGACCAACTCTCTCGACATCAGTTACTTTCAAACTAATGACAAATCAAAAAGCTGCAACACGAATGTAACTTGTAACTAAACACATTATAGAAATGTAGTGTAGTAGAAAGTACAGATACTGATGGAGATGTTCAACATTTATCATCTAAAACTAATTACTCTGACCCAATAATTATAACCCAGCTCACTTATATCAAATATTCTCTGTTCCCTTTTATGACTTATATTTGATAGTACAAACATGTTTGTTTGCTTTTCTCCTTGATACAGAAAAGACAGTCTTCTAGCCTTGACTATGTTTGGATTAGATGTTCTTGTTGGATCAGAACCATGACTTGTTTGTTTTATCTGTAAGACATCAGAGCTTGTCAACTCCACCTCCTTCTTGTTTAAATAGCTTGTCATGTCCAGCACAATTCGGATTTGTGCTGGACAATGTATTTGAGACCAAACTAAGTTTCAAAAGACATTAAAAAGCCTTCCCCTTTGCAAAGTTGTTTGTCTGTGTTAACACAATTCTCTTGTTTATCTTGTGTGGTTTTTATTAAGGTAACAGGGGTTTAAAATCCCCATCATTATGGTGCCGAAAACCCATTCTCCCCATACCTGCTCCTGATGACCTCCAGGCAGAGCACGTTGCAAGACACGGTAAATATGACAGAAAGTCCAGTGGGTTTGTCTCTGGCCAGCTTCCTCTGTCCAGTGGTGCGGTCAGGGTCGGGTTGGCGAAGATTTCCAGACACCGCACAGGTCAACAAGAAAAGTAAGTGTGATAAGAGTTTGTTGATACGTCGTATGAATATGGTTTGAACTGTCTCGATGCTTGGCCTTGAAATTTGAGGTGAGGTGGCTGTTTTTTCAATAACTAGGTGAATTTTTGCATACATCGCTAGTTGACAGAACCAAGAACTTTTGAGATATTTAAGCGAGGGCGGTCAATATACGCCGAGACCATACGTTTGTGAGGCTGACCGCCAGACCTTACATTGGACACTGAAGGCCCAGTTGGACAAGAAAAAGAAAAAAAATAGAAAAACTAAACTAAAAAGGCTTCTATCTTTTTATGACGCATCATTCTGTGTTTGTTTAGTCCTTTTTTACGTGTATGTTTGTGTTTGTGGAGCCCTGCACCTCTGGCTTTTTCTTTTTCCCATTTTCCTCTGCGTATGAGGGCAGCTGGCTCCTGAGCGACTGTTATCTGTGGGCCTTTCTTCCCCCCACCCCCCACCCGTGCTGAACCTGCCTGCAGCAGTTTTCTGTGTCTGACTGTATAATTGTTTTGGTTTTGACTGCTCAGAGTGAATGCAAGTACCGGTACCTTGGTTTTTGTGATTGTGAATTTGCTATTTTGGTATATTTGGATAAGTTTTTATTTTATTTTTAAAACAGTACTTGTGGTTCTGCTCATAGCCTTGGGATGCAGCTGTGTCTGCACCTCCTCCAGATAGCTTGGCAAAGGCAAACTTGAATTAGGTTTGTTGCAGAAGTTAATTAATTGTAGATGTCCAGCCATTCATTACTTTTGCAGTTTTACAAAAAGAAATTTAGTGGATCATGAGTTATTTTGCTAAGTGACAAAACACGAACAAAAAAAAACATTTTTCGGCTGTTTTACCCTTCATTATAAAATACTTAGTTTCAGAGCAGAAACTAAGAGGACCCCTCCCCCTTCCTCCACTTTCTCCCCCTCTCCCCCACTTCCACACACCCAACCCTCCCTCCTCCCCCACCACTGTGCCAGCTTGGATTGGGTTGACTGCAGAAGTCAGAAATATAGCACTTGGTTTCAGAGCAGAAACTAACAAATCCCTACCACCCCTCCCCCTACCCCCTTCCCCTATCTGTGTGAAGATTTATATTTACTTACAAGAAAAGTAACTGTGCTAACAGAGAAGCAGAGAGTACTAATGAAAAATAAATAAATAAAAAATAAAAAAGAATGGCACAAGAACTAAAGTTGCTAGTTAAGAAGTAGATTTTTATTTAAATAATTTTACAAACCAAGAAACTTGATTATTGACTTGTTTGTCGATGGATCTTTTCCTGAAAAACACAAAAACACAAGTGTTAACTAAAAACTTTTAGTTGAAGATAAAATAAATATTTACATACGTTTTTAAATCATGAACGTAGCCGAATGCTACACAAAGATTTTAGAATTTGATCAATCTTGTTTATAAAATTATAGTCCAAATATTTTAGGTTTTAGGCTTAACAACGTTAAAATCGGACGTTTTAACAGTAGGCCTGGCGCTTACACGAGCGGCCCGATTTAATAAGATTTTACTCCATATAACTTCAAATTGTTTCGCTAAACCAAGCGGACAGATTCGCGTTTTTATAATGAAAATCGGACGGTGAAAGATCCGATTTTAAATAATCCAAAAATTACGTTTTTTGTCGGAAATGAAAGCTAAGCTAATGCTAACGGAGCCACCAGCTAAAAGCTTCAGCCGTCCAAAAACAGTGCAAATGCCGTTATGCTATGAAACCAAACGTTTCAAAATTGAGTTTTTTCAGCAAAAAGAAACTGAGAATTCGCGTACCAATTTTTATCGAAATAGTTCTGTAGAAAAAGACGAATGGTGACGAAGCAAGAATTCAAGAGGCCTCGTTGTCATTGAGAACTTTGAACAGTGTTGCCAGATCTCGTGACAGAAACAAGCGACCAGCCCAAAACAAGCCCAAAACGAGCCCAACTGGCAACCCACCCCATTGTGTAAAACTAAGACCGTTTTTAACCAGTATACTGTAAACATACATTTATTATGGCGTTGCATACAAACGGCAAAATTATGCTAAACACTTTGAAGAACATATCCACTCTAAAAAATAAAGATACATTTTGCATATTTATACAGATTAATCCCATTAAGCCTCTGGGACTCATTTACTAGAGAGATCTGAATTTTAAACGAAGAGTGATGACAACAATTGACAATGACAACAATAGACATTCATGAAAGCTGCGTACAACTTAGTAAAAATAAACTAAAAATTGAACAGCTAACCATGCTAAGTGTGCGCCCTTTTCTCCCATTTTTTAATTATATTTTTTCCCCATATTTCCCCACTTATTGGAGCTAATTTTAGCGTGGTCTTGTCACTCTAGACGAAGAATAAAGAACAATGAATAACAAGCCCAAATAAGCGACTTTACGTTCAATGCAAGCCCAAGTAACCACAATAAGCAAAATGGGAAGTAGAGAAAATATTACCGGTATACTGCATTGAATTACAATTATTGACGGTTTAAACTTTTATAATAAGCTTGTTAATTTAAATTAACAACCATAATCAGATCAAAATTAAGTTTAGGCATTTTAGGATAACAAGTCTTAAACAAATTTAGCAGAAATTTATTTTTAGACTTGCCAGTAAATTCTGTCTTTTAAAAGTTTAACTAAATTGATAAAACGTTGACACTTATAAAGAATGAAAAAGTATTCTTGTCGAATAGAATTTTGACTAGATTGAAAGTTGAAACGCTCAGGTTAAATTAATCATTTTCAACGATTTTTTGGCATACATTAAAGATGTTTTTTAGATTTTAAAAGCTGTTTCACAGTTAGGTAGATTTTAAGAGCTGTTTTCTTTTATGATTTATATGAACTAATGTAGATATCCATTGATGTTGATAAGATGTTATTAATATCTCTGATTGAAATAGGTTTAAGCAAACACTCTTCCCCATAATAAAACTGCTTTATTTGAAGTACCTTTTCAGCAAATATACGTTAACTATGCACACCAATCCAGCCAGCAGATTTTTTTGGTTTACATGAACTATGCTTTAAAAGCTCTGGTAAATTTGAAAGGTAATTAGAATAACACTTTGTTCAACCATGTAATGCATAAGCATTGACAGCAGTAATAAGGGTTGTTTTATTCAAACAGGTTGGGGTTAGCCCATGCGTTGACTTTTAATGAGTGAAACCACAAAAAAAGAAGTGAGGACTTATTTTAAAGATTTTGATAAATTGACAACATATTAGGGTATCCCACGGTGCCGTTTTAACATTAAAATTAAAAACAGTACACAAATAAAGAGAGGGCGGATCTTAGAAAACTCAATGAATTGGCTAATTATCAATTACTCATGAAGCTCATTCATAAACATGCTCAGTCTGCCAAAAGGAGTTAAAAGTTTTATGATCTGAGTTCACCAGAGGCACATAGGTCATGTACAGTGGTAATAAATGGGAACAAATAAGTTTATCTTTAGAATTTTGTATCATATTCTAACTACCTTTTGCAATTACTTTAATACATCATATACTGTATAAACTATTTAATTTTTTAAAAAGATGTGTAGAAGTATGCATATGTTTGTATACTGTAAAGTAAGTTTGATCATGCATTTATTTGTATATATCAGGTGTATCAATTTGTATATAACTATCATTAATAAAACATGGTTCATCTTCACCTTGTTTGAGGCATCGGTGTGAAGAGAGAATGGGAGTGTTCTGCTTCCACTTTTCAATTTTTGGACCACTTCTTCTGTTACATTATGTTATCATTATTATAGTAATACATTCTGTTATCATTATTATAGTAATACAAGTTCACAATATAAATGGAATCAAGCTCATTTTTTGGAGTACAGGTTCTCTTACATATTCCTAATATTAAAAGTCCTAATATTGCACCTTAGCATATATAGCATTTCACCAGTGCTGGGCAACGCTAATCCAACAATTAGTTCAGCTATTTCTAAAGCACTTATTAATTTATTTAGGTCTGCAATTTCAAAAGCACTAATGTCTTATGAAAATTAGGGGAAGCTAATTCTAAACCGCTATTTAATTTCAACAATTGGTAGACAGCAAGTTATGCAATATTTGCACTAGACTGCCAACTAGCGGTGCATGAACTGTTATACACCTTTATCCTACCTCTTAACCCCGATTCGATCGGGATGTCATCTCCTACAATACACCTTTCGCTCATGGTCCAAAAATTAAAAAGTTGTTTAATGTGTTGAGGATTGATATTTCGGCTGCTTCTTTGTCTTTTTCTTTTGTTTATTGTAGATTTTTCATTAAAAATGCATCGATAAAGTTATGTAATGGACCTACCCAGAGTCAAATTAAGGTTTTTGAACTGTCCAGAGATGATCTTTACTGACCTCTCAGTAAAGCAAGACATTTATCACAAAATCATTCCATTAGTTGTAATCAGAATATAGTCACCAAAAGAGACTATTTCTACCTTTGATTTTATTCTAATGTAATCAAAAGAATAACTTTTGTCATTTTCATGATATATGTTATATGCTGTTATTCTTTAAATGTGAAACATCAATGTGTCATTTCTGCAAGTGAAAAGGTGTCAAAGTTCAGCTAAAATGTCAAACTGACTTACACTGAAATTGTTTTTGTCGAGTTTCAGCTAAAACTCTCATCTAGCGTCTGAAAGTCTCTCACTCAGATACTTTTCCTAAACAATTTCCTTCTCTGTGCTGAATTTCACCTTGAATAGTGATAACAAGTGGACCAATGAAAAAGAGACAAGTTTCTCTCCTCTCTAAGTCTCTTTTTAAGTTCTAACTGTGCGGAAACGCTTCAGTCTTTGAATGGACAGAGAGTTTGAATGGACAGAGACCTGAAAGCTCTCTGCCTTGCAGCTGGTCAAGCTTGGTCAAGAGCCAAAGACTAACTTGTCAGCTAGAACTGATGGACGCCTCCATCCAGTTCCCCGAGCAAAAGCTCCAAAGTTCCTAATGAACTTTCTTTGAGAAACATCTCGTCTTGAAGTCGGCCAGAAGCTGCCACATGTTTCTGACGGCTGACGCGGATCCGAGGAGACGTTGGAAGTAAACGACCAGTTCAGACGTACGAGGGCCGGAAGGACTCTGTGCACCTGGGAGGCTGGTAATATCTTTATCAGACGCATCGTCAAAAGGTAAAGCTGTTTACAAACGTACCTGGGATTTAGCCGAAGTCGGATGGAAAGTGTCATCTCTGGTTACACTCGAGATAAATAACTTAATCTCTCCAACCTCTTATTCCTCCTTTTCCCTTTCCCTCTCAATCTTAAGCTGGAAACTATTTTAAGCTGAAGAGCCCCTCAGACTAAATATGTGTAACATCTAGTATTTATGTCTGTTGTGTTAAATCAAGTGTGCTGACGTATTTGAATTGAAAGAAAGTGAAATCATGTCAATCAAGTGTAATGGTGTTAATTTAGTTGATTTATTTTAAATAAATGATAGTGTCTCTTTGACATATCAAACTAAGTTAACGTGTCCATTGTCACTTAATGGCTCTGTTTATTTATCCATCATAAAGATCACAGAAATATTGAATAAACTGAAAAAGAAGAGAATCCGTGAAATTACTATTCAATCTGAATAAGTAAATTAAGGTAAAAAGGAGGTCAGTATTAAACTGACCCTCCACATTAACCCCTTACAGTTATTTTAACTGTTTACTGGAAAACTGAAGCGATGCAATGCATTATAGGCACATGACAAAAGCAAAGCACGGAACCAAACCTTGCCATGCTATGTTGCTCCATTTGACCATTAAATGTCTGTCTTCATCAGCATAACAGCTTTAAATAATTTATTTTCATTCATTCAACCTGTATTTTATTTTTAAATAATTTCTGCAGTGTTAATTCAATTAACACTGCAGAATCATTATGATGTTCAAAAAAGCTTTCAGTGTGTAACTTTTATTACTTTGGTATTTTAGTATGTAGCATTTTTATTTCCATTGCCTCCTTTTTCTGTTGCTTTTATTCTATTTTCAGTGATTTATTGTACCGGTTTTTATATTTTCTGTCCTGTTAAGCACCTTGGTCAATGCAAGCCATTGTAGGAAGGTGCTATACAAATAAAGTTTATTATATTATAGTTTATTATTTAATGATTTATTTTTTATTACTTGGAAATAAAATGTGGTTATTAAGACATGTAAATAGTTATTATAGCAAGTATAAAATTACCAGTAAATCTTTTTAAAGGGCCGGATACACTGACTGCATTTATCATAACGTCTGATATTTAAATGTCAGCTTGTTCTATTATTTTTTTCTTTTTTTTTTCTTTGAGAATTTAAGGGATTATTTCTCTGCCTGCCATTTTGTTGTTCAGATTTAACAAGCCTGTGTCATGAGTGGATACATATATTTACATACAGTAAAATATGAAGTACAGAACACCATTCTAAAAAAAAAAATACTTGTTGTATATATACCTCGTCAGATGCTCTTCCAGCTGTCCATGGCGGGCCAAAATCCTCCTGCCTAGGGTGCGGCAAGACATTGATGACTTGCTGGGGTTTAACATCTTGATCAGGCCAACAAAGGTGGGGGACTCCACTACACGCAACGGTAGCATGTTGTAGACAAACATGTCGACAATCTGTGTGTCCAGCATAGACTACCTTACACCAGTGATGGAGGATGATTTAAAGAAAGTTTCAGCAAGGCTGGGCTGCCGGGCTTTCTTTGGTTGGGATGACTGGCTGCTGCTTGCACTGGCACTGCTCTCCACAGAAAGTCTGTGTTTTCCACGTAAGGACCCGGACTTGATTGCCAACTCGAACTGCGTAACACGTGTTGGATGTTTTCGGCTGACATGCGACTTCAAATTGAAAAGACTCCTCAATTGTCCTTTGATTATCGTTTTTTTTGGTTGGCACAGGACACACTGAAAGTACATAGAATTTTCATTCAACTTATCTTTCGAGTCAAAAATGAAATAGTCCTTCAGGTGGGGCCACGGGTGAGACTCTACGCTCTCTTCGGTGACTTCCTCAGCCACAGCCAATGAAGATCCTTCTTCCACACGTGGTTCATCCACAGGCCGCTGAGAAACATCCATAATAAGTTGTTCACCCTCCATGTTAAAACTCTTCGTCTGACTCACTCTTTGAAACAAGCAATAAGGCTGCAGCGAAACACATTGGTTGTTAACTGGCTGCTAACTTGACCAATCATGTCTTGTCACATGACAGGTAATAGCCAATAGGGCTTCGTAAGGTGGGCTCCGCTCTTAAATCAACCAACCGGACGACTGCTCACGGACTACATCCGGCGCTGATAGGATATGGTCTGTTAGCAGTCGCCCGGTTGATTTAAGAGCCCGTAAATAAGTTTTTTCATTTTTACTGATAGATAATTAGTTATTAGCGGTACTGCATTTTTAATAAAAATAGCACATATCCGCTTATGAATTATAAAAGTTAGTCAATCCATTGTAACACTGACAAATTGTTTAGGTCCGTTATAAGCGGATTAGCGCTTTAGCGCTCCCTGGCGGTCTGGCGCCCACCTTTGCATTTCACCATATAAATGTACCTTAAATGTTTCAATGTTCATATGAGCTAGTTACTTGCAAGAGGCTTTGTTTTCATTCTCCAGATCAATACAGTGTTAAGAAATAGTATAACACCACCAATGACATTTAGTATATACATTTATTAATGTTTGATAAATTTTTTAAAAGCAAATTCAAATAAATGTAGCCATCAGAGTCCAATACAATAACCAGGAGGCTAGCGCTAGCACACTAACTCCACAAACAAACAATGAAGAAAAAAAACTCACCAGTTCCCACTTGCTGTCAGCTGAAGTTTTTTTTTTCACAAACAGAGCCATCTAAATGTTGAGAGGCATATCAGTCAGGAATGGTAATATAATAATATAAGCATTAAATAAAGACTAGCATTAGCATGCTAGCTCCAGAAACAAACTCACCAGTTCCCACTTTTAGAATAAACAGTCAGCTGAAGGCTTTATCACAAACACAACTTCTAAAAGTTAAGAGGCATATCAGTCAGAAATGGCAAATAGGCATTAGATAAAGGGCTTTCAATTATTTAAAACCTACCTGCAGCCAGCGTGCTTGAATCACTGCACAGCTCAATTCCCAGACAAAAAAAGACCGGAAGCACATGATCGGTAGGTACAGCTCACGTTGGACGTGCCAAGGGCGCAGAAATCTGTGTCCAGCATCTTCCCATTCTCTTGTAACGTCGTGGAATAACTGCGCATGCACCATTTTTAACGAGAGTCTATGGATAAGATTTATGCGCCCCAGGACCAGAAATACGTCACCAATCAGAAAACGTTTTTTGAAACAAACAAAATAAATCATCATTACCTATAAAATATTTATCCTACACAACTAAAAACATATATGCATATATCTAAGAAAGCTAAGTCTGGTCCTCTGGACATTCAAAAAACAAAAAAACAAAACAAAGCAAAAAATTGTAGAAACGTTTCGTCTTTCGTCCGAAAGACTTCCTCAGTCTGAGGTGCTGGGTTCAGCTCAGTCTTATAAATAGCACCCTCTCACAGTGACCACCAAGTCATTGGTTCAGGTATGTTGATGACACCTGGGTTAAAATTAAATCTCAGGAAGTCCAACATTTCACTGATCACATCAACTCTGTGGATAAATATATCAAGTTCACACGAGAAGATGTAAGAAATGGCAGGTTGGCTTTCTTGGACTGTGAGGTCTCAGTTTCTGATAGAGGAAATTTGCAAACTGAGGTGTACCGCAAACCCACCCACACAGACCAGTATTTACAGTTTGACTCCCATCACCCTCTGGAGCACAAGTTAGGAGTCATCAGGACTCTGTACCACAGAGCAGACAGCGTCCCCACTAACGCAGGAGCCAGACAGAAGGAGAAATCACACACAAAACAGGCTCTAGAGAAATGTGGATATCCTAACTGGGCCTTCCTGAAAGCAGAGAAGAAACCCAAACAGGACTCCAGCCAGCCATCAGGTGAAAAGAAGGAACCCAGACCCAGACCAGTGGCCATTCCATATGTTGCAGGGGTTTCAGAGACATTGAGACGTTTATTTTCTAAACACAACGTCCCAGTGGCTTTTAAACCTCAAAATACATTACGGCAAAAACTGGTTCATCCCAAAGATCCAGTCCCCCGGCAAAAACAGAGTAACATTGTGTATGCTGTTCAGTGTCAGGAGGGCTGTGATCAGTCTTATATCGGGGAAACTAAACAGCCACTGGCCAAAAGGATGGCCCAGCACAGAAGATCAACATCATCAGGTCAGGACTCTGCAGTCTACACTCATCTCCAGGCCAGCGGTCACTCTTTCAGGGATGAAGATGTTCACATCCTTGATAGAGAGGAACGATGGTTTGAGAGAGGAGTAAAGGAGGCCATCTTTGTGAAAAGAAACCGCCCATCATTAAACAGGGGTGGAGGCCTCCGAGTTCAACTGTCCCCCTCCTACAATGCTGTGATTGCTGGTATCACTCAGCCCTCTGTGAATAGCAAACAACCATCAGGGTGCTAACGATCCATTGTTAGGCTGATGGTCCTCCTTGATCATGTGAGCAGCTGGTTTCAGGCTGTCATCAGCCAACTGGTTGTGTAACACTGTGAGAGGGTGCTATTTATAAGACTGAGCTGAACCCAGCACCTCAGACTGAGGAAGTCTTTCGGACGAAAGACGAAACGTTTCTACAATTTTTTGCTTTGTTTTGTTTTTTTGTTTTTTGAATGTCCAGAGGACCAGACTTAGCTTTCTTAGATTTTTCTACCTGGATTATTGAGCATGCATCAGGGTATATATGCATATATTTCAAAATATTTTTATTTTACTATTTCATTTTTTTTAAGTCTTCAATGTAAAATGGTACTCCAGAAGTTCCAGTGGGGCGGCGCCCTAGCGCCCCCTATTGGCCAGCCACCCCTGCCCGCGACCCATAATGGAAGAAGTAGGTCAAGGTAATAGACGAATGGATGGATGGCCTTTCAAAAAAGAAAATACACATATTACGCAGAAACGTAAAAAAAATTTCCAAGATGGCCGCGCTCAGTGCAGCCGCAGCTTCACGAGTTCCCGGATCATCTCTAGTTTTTAGTAATTTTAATAGTGTTTTTGTACCTGACTCTGCGCGTTTTTTGCGGGTGAATTACAGCCGAACTGATCTGTTAAGAATCGGAGCGGATTTACCACAGGGCACAGCTGAAATCAGCAACGAACTCAAATCAGAGCTCGGAAGATTGGACCTGCTAAAAACGTCCTTCTGGAAGCAGATGCGCTCCAGGGGAAAGAAAAGGAAGCGGTGCTCTCGTGGAAAGAAGAGAGGTTGCCGTGCAGGAATTATGACGAGACTGCGGGCAGACGCTAAAACCGGTAAACCCCCGATGCCGGCTCTTTTTCTGTCTAACGTTCGCTCGCTCGACAACAAAATGGATCTACTTCGTTTGAGGGTGACCACGTCGGAGGAGATGAGAAGATGCTCCGTGCTTTGTCTTACGGAAACTTGGATCTCTGAGGAGACTCCAGACTCTGTTTACGAGCTGGACGACAGGCTCTTTTTCAGAACAGACCGGTGCACCGAGACTACGGGGAAAACGCGAGGCGGCGGTGTTTGTATTTACGTACACAAAGATTGGTGCACGAACTGTGCTGTGATAAAAAGAGCTTGTTCAGCTGCCGTGGAGTTGATCACGTTAAGGTGTCGCCCGCACTATATGCCCCGTGACTATTCAGTGATCTTAATCAGCGTTATTTACATAGCCCCTGATGCTAATGCTAATGACGCCCAGGGAGAAATTCATGACTTACTCACCTCGCTGCAGTGTAAATATCCTGAGGGGCTTTTCATTGTTTGCGGGGACGTCAATCACGTTGATCTTCAAGTCTCCCTCCCAGCCTTCAATAAGAACGTCTTCACAGCTACGAGAGGAGATAAAACGCTCGACCAAGTCTTCACAAATGTAAAGGGAGCATACACGGCGAAGACACGCCCACCGCTCGGAGCTTCCGATCACGACTCTCTGATCCTGGCCCCAAGAGAACTCCCCCCACTCAGGCGCTCAAAGCCGGAACAAAGAGAAATAACAATCTGGCCTCAAGATAGTTCCCCCATGTTGAGAGACTGTTTTGAGAGGACAAACTGGTCTGTTTTCAGAGAAGCAGCCACTGATGGAAGTTCAGTGGACATGGAACTGTACGCTTCCTCAGTCCTGGGTTACATCAGTACATGCTCTGAAAATGTATCCATAAAAAAATATGTGAAATCCTACCCGAACCGGAAACCCTGGTTAAATAAAGAAGTTCACGCCTTGCTAGCAGCCAGAGACACTGCATTCAAGTCAGGAGATAAAGTGGAGCTGAGAAAGAGCAGGAATGAACTGAAGGATGGCATTAAGAAGGCCAAGGCCACGTATGCACAGAGGATCGAGGGACAGTTCACCTCACAAGACCCACGGAGCATGTGGAAGGGTATTAAATGCATAACAGATTACAAAGGCAAAAACAAACAATGCCCCAGGGACCCATCTCTGCCTGATGCCCTCAATAAGTTTTATGCACGTTTTGATGATCCAAACAGACCAGCTAGCACCAGACTCACCTCATCACCAGATGAAGAGCATCTCAGGGTGTCCGCAGCAGAAGTGAGAGGCAGTCTCAGAAAGATTAATCCTCATAAAGCAACCGGACCAGACAACATCCCAGGGAAAGTTCTGAAGGAATGTGCGGACCAGCTCTGTGAGGTGCTGGCTGACATCTTCACCACCTCACTTGCACTGGAGTCAGTTCCCACCTGCCTGAAGACCGCGACCATCATCCCAGTCCCAAAGAGCTCCACAGTGACTGGTCTGAATGACTATAGACCGGTGGCCCTCACCCCGATAGTCGCTAAATGTTTTGAGAAACTGGTCATGTCCCACATCAAGGCAACCGTCAACATCAATGAGGACCCTCATCAATACGCATACCGTGAGAACCGATCAACAGAGGACGCCATTTCTTCCGTGGTCCACACTGCTCTCACCCACCTGGATCAGAAAGACTCATACGTGCGTCTGCTCTTTGTGGACTTCACATCTGCCTTCAACACCATGATCCCCCAAACTCTGATAGACAAACTATCTACACTTGGACTAAGCCCCTCTATTTGTAACTGGGTACTAGACTTCTTAACAGACAGACCACAGTCCGTGAAGATCCACAACTTCTCCTCCTCCACCATAACCCTCAGCACTGGCTCTCCTCAGGGATGTGTGCTGAGCCCCCTTCTGTTCACTCTGCTCACATATGATTGTACAGCCACACTTCCAGGCTGTCATATTGTTAAGTTTGCAGATGATACAGCGGTGGTGGGATGCATCACAAACAATGATGAGTCCAGCTACAGACAGGAGGTGGAACACCTGGAGAGCTGGTGCAAAGAGAATAATCTTCACATGAATGTGAAGAAGACAAAGGAGATGATTGTGGACTTCAGAAGGAACAAACACACCCATGCCCCACTGAAAATAGGTGGGTCTGCAGTGGAAGTGGTCTCCAGCTACAAATACTTGGGTGTACACATGAATGATAACCTCAGCTGGAGCAACAACACCACCAGCCTGATCAAGAAAGGTCATCAGAGACTCTACTTCCTCAGACGGCTGAGACGAGCTGGTCTGAGCAGCCCAGTCCTCACCTCCTTCTACAGGTGTGCAGTGGAGAGCATCCTGTGCTCCAGCATCAACGTGTGGCATGGAGGCTGCACAGTTGAAGAGAGGAAAGCTCTGCAGAGAGTGGTGAAGGCTGCACAGAAGTCTGTTGGAGTCAGTCTCCCCACAATCACAGACATTTACACCTCCAGATGCAGGAAAAGAGCCACCTGCATCATGAAAGACCTCACTCATCCAGCACACTCACTCTTTGCCCCACTCCCCTCAGGACGGAGGTTGAGGAGCATCAAGTGTAGAACCACTAGACTGAGGAACAGCTTCTACCCTGAGGCTGTTAGACTCATGAATAAATAAAAATAAAATAAAAAATAAACACTGCAAAATATCACATCATGCTGATGCTGATCTGTTTTCTTGTTGCTGTGTTCATCTGTGTTCATCTGTGACCATCTGCTCATACAAACTCATGTTCGTGCTGCTGTTTATTCCCACTATATTAGGCTTAGTGTATTACTAGTTGATGTTTTTCTTAGTTAGTTCTAGATGTTATTACTGTTTTTCTCTTTCATTTGTTGTTGGATGTAACTGGGACCTCGTGTACATAATCTCGTTTTCATCACATGTACCACATGCGGTGCAAATGACAATAAAGACTCTCTGACTCTCTGACTCTGATGTCTATAAAACATTGAATATTAATTCAAATAACTCAAACGGGTTACAGTCAGTACATGAACATGTTGTGATTACACTGTGTTAGTTTGAAAAATATCTGCCATGTGGTTTTTGAGGTATTACAAGCCCAAAACCAGAAAAGTTGGCACGTTGTGCAAATCGCAAATAAAAACAGAATACAATGACTTGCAAATCTTTTTCAACCCATATTCAACTGAATAGAATGCAAAGACAATATATTTAATGTTCGAACGGAGAAACTTTATTTTGTTTTGCAAATAACCATTAACTTAGAATTCAATGGCAGCAACACATTGCAAAAAAGTTGGCACAGGGACATATTTACCACTGTGTTACATCGCCTTTCCTTTTAACAACACTCAGTAAACGTTTGGGAACTGAGGAGACCAATTTTTGAAGCTTTTCAGGTGGAATTCTTCCCCATTCTTGCTTGATGTACAGCTTAAGTTGTTCAACAGTCCGGGGTCTCCGTTGTCGTATTTTACGTTTCATAATGCGCCACACATTTTCAATGGGGGACAGGTCTGGACTGCAGGCAGGCCAGGGGAGGACCCGCACTCTTTTGCTACGAAGCCACGCTGTTGTAACACGTGCAGAATGTGGCTTGGCATTGTCTTGCTGAAATAAGCTGGGGCGTCCATGAAAAAGACGTCGCTTGGATGGCAGCATATGTTGCTCCAAAACCTGTATGTACCTTTCAGCATTAATGGTGCCTTCACAGATGTGTAAGTTACCCATGCCTTGGGCACTAATGCACCCCCATACCATCACAGATGCTGGCTTTTGAACTTTGCGCCTATAACAGTCCTGATGGTTCTTTTCCTCTTTGGTCCGTAAGACACGACGTCCACAGTTTCCAAAGACAATTTGAAATGTGGACTCATCAGACCACAGAACACTTTTCCACTTTGCATCAGTCCATCTCAGATGAGCTCGGGCCCAGCAAAGCCGGCGGCGTTTCTGGATCTTGTTGATGAATGGCTTTTGCTTTGCATAGTAGAGCTTTAACTTGCACTTACAGATGTAGCGACGAACTGTAGTTACTGACAGTGGTTTTCTGAAGTATTCCTGAGCCCATGTGGTGATATCTTTTACACACTGATGTCGGTTTTTGATGCAGTACCGCCTGAGGGATCGAAGGTCACGGGCATTCAATGTTGGTTTTCGGCCTTGCCCCTTACGTGTAGTGATTTCTCCAGATTCTCTGAACCTTTTGATGATATTACGGACCGTAGATGGTGAAATTCCTAAATTCCTTGCAATAGCTCGTTGAGAAAAGTTGTTCTTGAACTGTTCGACAATTTGCCCACGCATTTGTTCACAGAGTGGTGACCCTCGCCCCATCCTTCTATGTGGATGACTGAGCATGTCAAGGAAGCTGCTTTTATACCCAATCATGGCACCCACCTGTTCCCAATTTGCATGTTCACCTGTGGGATATTCCAAATAAGTGTTTGATGAGCATTCCTCAAATTTCTCTGTCTTCTTTGTCACTTGTGCCAGCTTTTTTGAAACATGTTGCAGGCATCAAATTCCAAATGAGCTAATAATTGCAAAAAATAACAAAGTTTACCAGTTCGAACGTTAAGTATGTGGTCTTTGCAGTGTGTTCAATTGAATATAGGTTGAAAAAGATTTGCAAGTCATTGTATTCTGTTTTTATTTGCGATTTCCACAACGTGCCAACTTTTCTGGTTTTGGGCTTGTAGCTTACAGCAGGGGTGCCCAACCTTTTTTGAACCAAGGGCTACTTTTGAAGTCGGCAGTTTGCCGAGGGCTACTCGTCCAGTCTCAGTATCAAAAAACATAATTTTTCATCTCCCTACTCCTCACTTCTTTAAAGGGATTGTGACATGATTTTTTTACTATTCATAAAATTGCTCAAAATATATATATTTTATCATTTAAATATGTTTGTTTTTGCAAACAAAATGATAAATCACTTTAATTTTGCTTTAAAAGTGATTTTGAACTTCAAGCCGTGTTTAATCATGGGAAATCCGATTACACTCGAACGCACCATATGTGATGTCACACTGGGCAGAGGGCTGTGGTGTCTTTAATAGCGGACAATTTAAAACTGGACGAATTTATCAATCTATGTGAAGATTTGAGCTATTTGTCTTCATTTTGGGAAGCAGAAAATAGTTTGGGTGATGGAACAAGAAACAACAGGATCTAATTTAGGTCTGATGCTGTATCAGACTTCCTTCATGTCGAGCTGCTCATACCTGCGCACTGTGACAAGCCCAGAGCTCTGCCCGGTGTGACATCACAGATGGTGCGTTCGTGTGTAATGGGATTTCCCATGATTAAACACGGCTTGAAGTTCAAAATCACTTTTAAAGCAAAATTAAAGTGATTTATCATTTTGTTTGCAAAAACGAACATATTTAAATGATAATATATATATATTTTGAGCAATTTTATGAATAGTAAAAAAATCATGTCACAATCCCTTTAAAGTAAATAAAACAGAACGTAATGTGTTGCTAGTTTTATTTAATTAAAGTATTTTATCAAAGTAAAAGAACACAATATTTGAAAAGCACACCATATTTTTTAAAGAAACGAATAAACAACTGAACTGAACAATATAAAACTCCCTCATTAACACACTAACTATTTACAAAAAGTTACAAAGGTGCAGATTTACAAATCTCCAACAATTTCAAATCTCAATAAAACCTAAATATCAAAACTAGGCAGCTGCTCTGTGCAGCAGGATGGTGTGTCATCTGCAGGTGCTGAAGTCCCTCACTGGTCCAGAATGCTGGCTTCAAAGGGCCATTCAGAGTTCCACCTGGTTATAAGACAAGACACACACACACACACACACACACACACACACACACACACACACACACACACACACACACACACACACACACATTAGGTACAGAAAATGAAGGGCACACCCAAACTGCAAAATAAATAAATAAATAACACTAGCTAGCTAACTAGTCTGGTCTAAAATTTAATAAAAAAACAACATACAGACACATTGTGACAAGTCTATAGGAGACAATTTTTATGCAAGCTGTATAAAATAAATGTGTCTCTACCTTAGTGGGACTTCTGACACTGAGAGGAGGAGGCCAGGGTCTCATAGGCAGGGCAGTATGAGGTGGTTGCAAGGCGCAGGCAGGTCTCCAGATGATCATCAGTCATTGTGGATCTGGTTTTGGACTTGATGATTTTCATGTGTGAAAAAGCAGACTCACACAGGTAGGTCGATCCAAAAAGTGCTGTTAAGTTCAAAGCACATCTTCGGATGTTAGGATACTTTTCTTCTGACAGCAGACTCCAGAACTCTCCATTCATGCCAGGTGATGCTCTGGATTTGATCCCAATGTCATTTTGCAGAGTCAACACCTCATTTTCAACACCAGAGCTGTCCAGCTGAAACACGGACACCAGTTTGGACACAATGTCCTCCACATCAACATTTCCAAAAGGATAACACATGTAGCTGGTAACAGGCTCGATGGAGGGGCAAGTTGCTTTTATTAACAAACTCCATAAACACATTAAAAATATCTTCTCCTCTTGTGTGTCCCTTCAAAGGCAAGATGGTGAGCAGCTCCTCTTTTGCACTCATGTCTGCAAAGGCCATTCTGATAAAAACACACAGCTGTGCTGTGTCCACCATGTCTGTTGACTCATCAAACTGAAGAGAGAAACACTCACATTGTTGCACGTTCTTTTTTAGCTGCTCCTCCACATCCACAGCCATTCCCTCACATCGTCGTGTCACTGTTTGTCTGGACAACTGCATGTCTTTAATAGCAGCTACGATCTCACTTTTATTTTTAAAATCGTGAAAAAGTGCATCTGCAGCCTCAATAAACGCTTCTTTCATAACTTCTCCATCACTGAAAGACTTCTTATGTTGAGCCAGGATGCGGCTAACACGGTAGGAGGCGATTGTAGCTGCCTTACCTTTCGTGCTGGGCCGAGTGAAGATCGATTGCTGTGCTGCAAGCTTGTGTTTTAGCTCCCGCACTTTGTGAGTCCGTAAAGAACTTTTAGGAGGGAAATCTGCATCAAAACGTTTGTGCA